>OX346262.1:10233578-10536000 GCA_947049275.1 Epinotia bilunana
AGACGCTTATTTTCTCTTAAATGGACGGAGATAAGTTGGCGTTAAAATAGCGGATGTTGTTAATATTTTCGTTAGTTGTAAGACTTGTAAGGTGTTTGTGCTACGATAAATCTGTCCTATTTATTAATAGTGACACTAATATAAATTGAGGTAAAATGAGCGGGAGATTCTTATGGTTACTTAACATTTATTAGCATGTATAATGCGAAAGTAATGTTTAATTATTTTTAAATAATATAAGGATTCTAAATTGTTTTGAAGAAGTGTTTTGGCAATACTTTACTTATTCCGGTCGATATTCATTTCATAGACTGATATTATTTATAGGTAAGTATCTATTTTTTTCACGCCTTTCATGCGGAAAAGTAAGTTTTGCTCCACGACGAAAGGGATCAAAATGCTGCTTTTCCGTTCAACCTACTTTTTTAATTTATTCGCTGGGATGTAGGATTTACGCAATGTGCCAATTGAACACAGATCTTAATAAAATAATCGATTGTAATTTCATCGTAATCGATTGAAAACGAACATATTTCAAGTTTTAACTTAAACAACATTGTATGAAAATCTATGAATTTTTCGTAATATTTAAAAATTTGTAATCAAAATTAAGAAAATGTTGTTAAAACTTGTTAAGTAATTTTAACATCATCTTTTTTTAAATATAGTCGGTGTGAAAAATAGTATGTCACTCGGTAGCAAAATTATCTTCGTCTCGGGCGTTAACACTTGTATCCCTCACTACGCTCAGGATCCTACGTTAGAATCCCTCGCTACGTTCAGGATTCAATACACTGCCCTCGATGTAAATATACTATTTTGCTCCCTTGTGACACACATACCTATTGTTCACGAAGTAATAACCTAGGTTCCTCCTACTGAGCTACTAACACAATAAAATATTCCGACAAATTGAGAAACTCCTTCCTTTTTGAAATAGGTTAACAATACCTAAAACCTGGTTTAGGGGTCAATGGTTTTATTCTATCGAGACTTTTGTTTAACGTATAGGAGGATTTTATTTTTTTGCTGTTGTATTATTGAGCAAGTACTATGAGTAGTTATATCTTTATTAATATATAGATATACAGGGAATCCTAGTTCAGACTCTTGTAATTATCCCTTTTTTGCGTATAGTCCTATTTCTGAAACTACATTTTCAATCAATTAATCTTTTCTAAAAAACCCATATTATATTTTTAAAAACAAATAGGTTAATGTTTCCACGTATCCATCTTGTAAATTAAATAATGTTCTGAGAGGATGGAAGATAGACAGTGCGAGAAAGATACGATATAGAATACGTGACTTATCATGTCCAAGATACCTCCAAAATTAAGGAACTGAATGGCGAATTTAACGAGGTAGATGAATTCTAATATTATAAGTAATAGTAATATTCAAGGTCATAGAGCTGCAAAGTTTCGCTTGTTCATAAAGTTACTACAGATTTAAATATTGTTAACTACTTATGAAATCATAATGTCTCCACAGTTCCATACATCACTAGGTATCAGACTGTCACAACTATCACACTTACTATCTTAACACTTTCACTGACAAGAATCGCTACGCGCTACGCTCCTAATAGCCGATCCCGTGGTTTCTGCTAAACGCGGGTTCCTGGCAGTGAAAGTGTTAAAGTGGTTTATTTTGTTATTCATCATCATCATTATCATCATATCAGCCGAAAGACGTTCACTGCTGGACATAGGCCTCCCCCAAAGAGTGCCAAAGTGACCGGTCCTGCACCACTCGCATCCAGCGGACTCCAGCAACCTTTACCAGGTCATCAGTCCACCTTGTGGGGGGGGCCTACCCACGCCGCCTATACCTCCCAATGATAGGTACAATTTTTTTGTTATTATTGAAACGAAAGTGTACACAAAAAAGTATATTCTTTTACAAATAATAGAAGTTGTTAAAAGAGTATGCTATTTAGCGTTTCGTTATATAACTATCAAACTTGTCGTGGGAGGGGGGGGGGGGGGTTATCGGGGTCGCAGTGTTCTGGCGGGTACACTCGCTTAAGACCGCAGGGAAGGCGACAACATTTCTTTGCCCTAGGACAAGCCAAATGTGGCGAGGCGCGAGGGGGGCTCCAGTGCGTTCAGCATAAGATCTTGGAGTCCCCTGCATGAGATGCAGGGCACAGTGGAGTTTTAAGGGGGTGATTCCGCCAATGTATTTACGTAATGATTTGATTAACATTTTCATGTTTTTAAAAGGCTATACGCGCTTGCTCCTATTTAGGCCTTGTTTATGTGACATGACGCGCAGTTTGTCTATATAGCGCATTTCCTGCTAAGGGTGGTATACCACTTATTTAAGCTCTTTTTCCAATAATCATTGAGTCTCACGTTTTATCAAACAAAATGTGAGGCTCAAATACATCGGACAAAGATCCGTCTAATGTATTTGCATCTCACATTTTGCTTAAAACAATATGAGACGCAATGATTATTGGACAAAGATCTTTGACAAGTGGAATACCAGCCTAAGCTGCGTTCGTAGCGCTACGCCGTAATCCGAAGCAGCTTTATCTCTATACGTAGCGAATATCACCCGGTAGCTGTGAAGTATGTGGGTTGTGATTAGCGTCAAAATGGTCGAGCAAAGCTTTACAAAATAGAGCGACATTGATATAAGATGAAAATCAAATTGTAATACTTAACCCATTCAGGGCCCATGACGACATATGCGTCAGACCGCCGTAGTCGCTTTCCGCTACATACGAGGAAAACCACGGGATCGGCTACGAGCGTAGCGCGTAGACTAGTATATCGATCCATCCTCAGCTCGTTAAAATGTTAAATGGTACCTCTATACCTAGATTATTTAAGTTATCCAATATCCGACACACTCAAAAGTACCTGTGTCTTCATCGGATAACACCCACTTTGGCTTTTCAAACGGCGTTAAGCGAAGATTAATTACGAAGATCATTATAAACTTCTACTAATAAGCACAATAATTAATCGAAGTATTAATTAACATGTCTCCCGCACGCTCTAATTGATGCCCCTATCTGATATATCCAATTATTTTTGCCCGTGATCTCGACATGTTTCAATAGTGTTACCGAGGGATCATTAATTTACCTAAATTACGTCATCCAACAACACAAAAATCTAAGTTCAAGGTCATAGCCGCTGCTTTCTGTTGGTTGCTTTCCGGGAACAATCTGTAACGAGACACTATGTAACTGATTTTATGAGGTTTTCCTGTCTGTGAAGATTGTCCCCGGGATTGCTCGCCTTCTACTCTACCTTGGATCACCGAACGTTCCATAAAATTAACTTTACTGGTGATGTGGCTGAAAATTTTTAGAATTCGTAGCTGAACAATCAATGGAATATTCTGGTTGATTTAGACTTCCTTCACAATATAACCGTTGGCACGATTACGCAGCTAATTCTCAGGAGTTGCCACCACGACATATATTCAGGGCATACATCTTCCTGAAGTCTTGTTTTCTCAATGTCTACGTATCACTACACTATAAAATTATAAAACTATACGGGATCGATAGTAATTGGTATTTTAATTCGTGACAGCGTATCGGTAAATTAGATCAGGGTCTTATGGGAAACAAACAGCAGTCACGGCCAATCCGATTTACGTTTGTTTTCATTTTTACTGACATCAAACCGCTCCGATACTACGAATAGTCTTGTCATTAAAGCAGATGAGGAAAAATAATGGTCGGGAGCACGTAACGTAAAATGCTGCGACCGAATGAGAAATCGTTCTCTTAACGAACACCCGACATTTATCCATGACACTGACACTGATTGTGCAGCACGAAATTGGGGTTAATTTTTAATATTATGACGAATAATCGTTTTTCCGGTAGCACGAACAGCAATTTGTGCTTTGTTTGTGTATGGCAAATCAAGTTGTGTCAGTTCCAAACCAATTATTTTAGTTAGAACGGCGTTAATAATAATTTATATTTATTTCTCACTTTGATAGTTAGGCATTGTTTAAATAATCAAGGAATACCTATATGTCATCAAAGGCATTATTTTATTTTGGCCGTATCCATGTCGCAGTGGAATAGTATAATCCGCAGTTTTACATACCAGCTACCTGTTTCATTTTTTCCGATTTTCAGGGGCTGGAAACTTAGAACAGTGGCAACACTCCGATTTATTGTATGGAAAGTCCTGACATCTCTGGGGAAGAGGTATGCTATAATGAATGTTGTTGACAAAAAATGGAAATAGATGTCAGTACCATAGACCCACGACAATAAAAAGATCTTGAAATGATGTAAAATATATTTTTATGTTTTGAGTTATAATTTAATGTCCACTTTATTTTAACAAACAAATATATAAAAATAATTACGTAAATTATTTCAGTAACCAATTTTATCTGTAAGTAGGTATGAAATCCGTAGAACGGAACGTATTTTTTACTCTTGTCATTGGCAAACAGTGTTGCCAGTGCGGATATTTAGGTCCGATTTCGGATAATTCAGACCTCTGGCGGATCTTGTACGGATTCTGACTCAAATAGGACTATTTCGGATCGTATCCTACGGGACTGTTATTTTGTATATTTTTTATTTTTATTAAATCTGAATGCATCAATACTATCCAGCACGGCTACCGAAAGACGGCGCGCGAGCTCTCTCGATTTTTCTCGCACTATACGTCTCTTTCGAATTGTAAAAAGAGAGACAGATAGTGCGAGAGAAATCGAAAGAGCTCGCACGCTGTCTTGTGATAAACGAGCTGGGCTGCACGTATAGAATTGATGAAAAAAGCGACATAGGGAGATGAAGGACCTCGGTTTGAATGACGCTCTACCGCTTGTGGGGATGCGCTGCTCCTATAGGTCTTAAACAAATCAAACATTAATGTTTTTTTTTTAAAGATTTAGGCAGATGATTCACGATTATTAGAAGATAGGGTTGGGGTATAGAAAAGGAGGACCGGTTTCTGGACTTAGAAAAAATTATCGTAAAAAATGCGTAAAAATAAGCATGTTTTATTCATGAAACTTTTTCTCTCAGATCGATATTTACCGAGATATTTGGGTTCAAATGTCAGTTATTTAAACGGTTCTGGGACTTAAAAAAATTGGGTTCGTGAACCGACTCGGATGGCGGATAGGTTAGATAGAAGATGGCGTCGGGAGCTCCGCTCTTTAGAGAAAAGTTTTTCCAAGTTAGATATGCTTATTTTGACGTGTTCTATACGTAACAATCATTAAAAATAGGTGTTATAATGACACCACTTTGGCAAAAAATTAAAAGTGCTGCTGCAAGCTGATTGCTCCACCTCACCCAATAATGAACTTTGAACCGCTCTAGTTGGTACACGGTCAAGTTAATAAAAAAATATGATATGATGCTTATTTTTATGTATTCTTTAGTTCTTATCAAAAAACTAGTTAAAACGCAAAAAAAAACGGAAATTTTGAAAGTCCTTAAATCGCCCTTCCTTTGCTATACTGCACGGCTAGCACGCGACGGCGCGCGAGCTCTCTCGATTTTTCTCGCACTATCCGTCTCTCTCTTCTAATTCTCTGTTCTCTGTTCTAATGAACACTTAGAAGATGGGGTATAGTGCGATAAAAATCGAGAGTATGTCGCGGCCGTCGTGTACTAGACGTGCTGTGACCGAAGATACTAAGTTATGATCAAAAATACGCCTTGTGAAATGTTATCTATTGTAATCTACAATAATGTTCATGCAACCAGCACGGCTATCACTAGACGGCGCGGCGCGCGAGCTCTCTCGATTTTCTCGCACTATCCATCTCTCTCTTATTAGAATACTTAGAAAGAGAGGTAATTATAGTGCGAGAAACATTGAGAGTATGTCGCGGGCCTCTCATGATAGACGTGCTGGGTGAGTGAATAAAGAGTTAAATTTTTTAAAACGTCATTTCATGGCAGATTTATGCTAGTAAGGACATACTTAATATCTTTTAAACACTAATATATCGAGAAATTATGAAAATGTACTTAGTGGATCCTCGCGACAATTTTCGGATCTTTTCCAGGCTCAAATCGCATCGAATCGAATTCCAGTGCTGGCAACACTGTTGGCAAAATTATCATAAGCCAGGCCATAAACATAAAAAAAAAAACATAACAAAATGGAAGCCATTTTCTAAAAGAAAGATTGTTAAAATCATACATATTATTTTATAGTGTTCAAAGATTACAATCATTATACTATTTGGTGGACTTTTACGTGTGGTGAAATGAAAATGCTATCCACAAGAAGAAGAGCGTATTGTAACTGGATGTGCCGACTTCGGTAACTTGTTCACTAGAACTAACCTCTATACAAATGAAAATACTCATTTATTTATAAATAACAAAATACTACGTAGATTCATAAGCATGTATATCTTCCATGTACATATACGACACAGATTTCCTCATCTTGAGAGGCGCCTTGATATGTTTGTCGCGTGGATGTCGGTTATTATCAAACCGCTAGAAAAAGCTAGAGAAAGCTTGGAAATTCCTCGTACTCGTACTGAAGTAGTTATCAACATAGGTAGGTACTGCAGTAAACGATTTATATGCTGTCAAATGTGAATATGTGTATTTAACAGTGGGCAGTATACGGTCAATTGTTTGTTTTCAGCTCTCCGTCCACTGAACTCTGACATTATTGAGCAACCTTTGACGTCTAACGGCCGTATTCATAAACGTCCTACAAGCCTGTTTTAACTAAAATGGCGTTAAAATTCGTTTGTCCTTATCTGTCACTTTGACATTTGTGTTCGTAAGAAAGGGACAAAGCAAATTTTATTTAGCAGAGGCATTTTAAGTTTTATGAATAAGGGGGTAAGTCTGTGCTTGAGCGACGAGTGCCTCCTGAATCTCCTGATGCTCTCCATCCACTGAACTCTGAGAGTTTTATGATATGTAGACGGCGGCAAGAGTTTTCCAAACCCTACTCAAATGTTTCATGTTTGCCTCTGCATATATTGTTATATTCACTGTTCTGTGCAGCTGTTACTGAATAATGCAATGTATCTAGAGCAGGTATTTGTTTCAATTTTGATTTATTTCCATTTTTCCTTACAATTCATGTTTCATACTAAAGTAGTGAAACTGGATTTATTTTTTTGATACTACAAGTAGTGGCGCTAAGCCAAAAGTCAACCACAATTTGTTTTTCCTTAATACATAAATCCTTTACCAATGTTGTGTGTTTTACATATCTTCCAGCTGTTTGTTAAGTACTATATCATTTATTAGTTCTTGGTTAAGACATACGCAACTACACGAAGCTAAGTTTTTCTATCGTTGTCGATTTCAATTTTTCGACAGAATTGGATAACATTTGGTAGGTTGGAAGAGCTTGTGATTCTGTAAGATGTCCGCACAATTTACTATAGTGACCTACAATTTAATACCATTGAGCGAAAATCCAATATGTTTTTTCTCAAATCGACAACGATAGAAAAAATTGGCTTCGTGTGGTTGCGTATGTGTGCGTGCGAGTGTATGTGTATGTTAGCGATGTGTGCGTGCATATATATAGGTAGATGTGAGTGCCTGTATAAATGCGTGTGTCAGTTTAGTTCCACCAACTCCCGCTTGGTGGCTATGAGACCCAGTAATTCTCGGAGTTGCCACTCTTTACATAAATATACTTATTATACTCTTTGGCTGTTTTGTAATACGTGGGGTTCACGATCAGGCGAATTGAATACCGCTGAATGAAAATCCGCTGGAATGTGTTCGGTGCTAATCGTTCTTCAATACGACTAGCGGTAATCTAAAGCGGGTCATTAGCCGCCGCTTTGGAAATGTTTCGTTCCCATTTTTAATACTCGCGGCGCTATCTGGTATAAAAAGAACAATGGCACCGAATACAGAAAGTTCGTCACTAATTTGTACAATTTACAATTACTAATACAAAGGAAACGTGAATCATGAAACGTGATTCAATCTGCCTGATCGTCAACCTGCCGTATTTACGAAACAGCTAGCTGTAATGTAAAATGCCGTATTATATTATATGCCTGCGACATCCACATGACTATATCAGCAGAGAAAAATGTTTTAGATGTAGGTATGTGGATATTGTAGGTACGAGTACCTTTTCTAAGGCCATCGCTCATTTCTATTGAACACCTCTTATTGCCTCTTAATGTCGCCCTCCTCAAAGAGAAGTGGCACAGTTGAGAGTATAATAAACAACAAGATACGAAATACCCATAATAGGCCGTTTAGGAAATATGTGACATTTATTTTTAGACGCTCCTCATATCGTCAGGTAATTATCTAAAACGAAACTGATTACAAGTAGATATTAATTATGACCAAATAAATACACGAAGTGATAAATGAATTGGCGAAATTCATAATTGCGTGTCTGGTTGTCACTTGCATTTGTAGTTAGACCTACTAATATTAACTTTTCTCTTACTAAGCAAATAAATGAATCATCTGTAATGTTTGAACGAGTAAAATCGATTATTGATAAATCATTAGAAAAAAAATTACATAACATAATAAAATTGCTCTTTGCTAGTCCGATACGAACGGTACACCACTACCTACATTACAAATATCTGGTTCCACTAATTTGTCTACAACTTGGTTGCTTATTATGCAAGCGGCAAAACAAAAAAGTTGCCTTTGTTTATTTTACTATTAAAGATGTAACACGATAATACCACTTTGTAAATAAAACTTTAATTGAATTGGTTAGACCGTTGAAAACTGCAATTTAATGTTCTAAACACTGTCGGAAGTTCAGTGGCGAAGAAAATATTCCAGCGAAGTTGTAGCTGGCTGAAGCAAGTTGAAGTTATTTGTATAGCTAATTAACAAATTATGCAGCTCGAGAGTTCTCGGTTTGTTCTTTAAAACAGCAGTAAACTCGCTCCAAAGGATAAGGGCGAAGATGATTCGCTCAATTAAGAATTTAAGAAAACAAAATAATTTCTAAGAGATGCATTTACATTAGCATAGGTAGCCAGCCTATTGACGGCTAGCTATATAATAATATTAATGATGGTTCCTAAATTCGTACCTTTATTCTATCTAGCGCGCCTTCTAGACATCTTGCCGCGGTTTCGTGTGCATTTGCTTTGCTTGGAAATATGCAACATTGTTTGGCAGTAACGCGGCAGTCGTGGGTAGAATTAGTTAGTAGAACTTTCACTACTGAATGGACAGAGATTTACCTTACCTAAGGATCGCCCAACTACACATTCACTGCCAAGAATCGCTACGCGCTACGCTTTTAGCCGATTCCGTGGTTTTCCCCGTATAAAGTGGAAAGTGACTACGGCGTAGGCGCTCGCCAGGCAGGTTTCTGGTAGTGAAAATGTTAATTAAATTACATGTTACTCGTATAATATTATTGTTATGTAATGTTAATTGAAAATGTTCATTATGTATACGAGTATCTCAGACATTTAGTAGTCTGAGGCATAACTGCACTTTCAAGAACGTGGTCGCCTCGCCATTCGATTAGCGGCCCATCGACCAATTCGTTCTTTTTAACCCCCGACGCAAAGAGAGGGGTTTATAAGTTTAACGTGTCTGTGTGTAGTGTGTGTATCTGTGTGTCTGTGTATCTGTGTATCTGTCTGTGGTATCGTAGCTTTCAAACGGATAGACCGATTTGATTGCGGCTTTTTTGTGTCATAGATAATTTTATCCCGAATGTTTTTATTAATGTTTCATGAAAATCTGCTTAGCCGTTTTTGAGATATTAGACTTTGAAATTAAAATGTCGGGGGTTTATCAACTTTTCTAAGTTGTAGTTATAACAACGTGCTCTGGCGTGTCTCTTAAGAGGCTACCTTGATTCTTGAAAATCACGCCTCGTGTAAGAGACACGTGTATGTCATCCGCATGACAGAACGATCTGCAACACTTTTTGGAGGCTTCCGGAATGGTTTTTTCGGGCAAATATCGATATATCCGTATCGGACATGTCTAGTGAAGTTTTACCGATTCGTATTTGCTTCCATGACTTTACATGGAGTAACATTCCGTCATTTTAACTACATGTATTACCATGTTAGAAGTGGTTAAGGTAAAAAAAAATATTAAGACCCAACTTTGGTTTCAGTCTATCAATCTATTTAAAATCATATTTTCTGACAAACGACAAAACATAAGATATAGTCATATACAATAGTAATAAAATACATAATAATAAATCAACTTATACACGGTGTTTTTTTAACCGTCTTAGAGCCGAAGCCCAGTTAATGTAATACATTACAAAGAACTTACTTACGTACTTACTTTTTTAGTTTCGAGAATACTATTATTTTGATTTGTTGTTACTGGAGAGCACCTCCCCAGCAACTCACCTATATTATATATAAAAAAAAACTGTAATCTCGTTTTTACCGTTCAATCAATCAATCAACATCATTTATTTGCCAGAATACAGTAGGTATATAATAAAAATGTCAATAAGATTTCACAGCACAGTGTATTCAGCCCACATGCAGGCATGAAATGTTCAATTACATAGTTGTATAAATAATCAATTACAAAAAGTCAAAATTATACACCACAAAATAAAACAATGCCAAAATAATAATAATTAGGGTAGTTAAATTACAAATTTTGCGCCAGGAAGTAAGCGCCTGTTGTTATACGGCAATACGGAAAACACGTGTTCTCCATACTTTGCTATTATTTTTTATCAGGGGCAATTATAAAAGAATAAATAAAATTGCGAGTACCAGCAATAGCTAGCTACTCGTAACTCATTCAACGGTAAAAACTTTCAGTTTCCTGTTCGCTAAACGCGGTCATATACTACGCCTACTGTTCTTGTTGGTTAGGCCAGCCGAAAATTCTTTGCGACCCGGCTAACTACGATAAACTATTCGGCATCGACGGCACTCTCTGACAGCTGGCTATCGACTGAAGCATTTGCCCAAAATGTACAGCAGTTTATTTCTGTGCAAGGCCCAGTTTTACTTATTTTTTTAAATACTTCTAAACGTCTGATGAAAAATAATACCAAAAGTATATGTGTTTTCCTTATTGCCGTATCACGCAGGCGCTCGCTTTTGGGTAATTTAATTAGCCTTGCTAACTCATTCAACGGAAAAAACGAAAATACATTTCTTTGGGCCTCCTTTTACCCAAAAAAGAATATCTATATGCGAAACTCCTTCTATTTAAGTTCGGGTTTCTAGAGAGACGCTCTCCAGCAACCCCAAATTAAAATACTACAAATTAAATCTCTCGAAACTATTGAGGTACAATTTTTTTCAAGTACCTAAGTACGAATTCAGTACCATTTAGGTACAATTTTTTCACATACTCCGAAATACAAAAACAGAGCTAGAGTGGGGTTGCCGGGAGCACAGCGTAATACTGAATGAAGCAAAAAACTACTATTCTAAAGTACAATCTTAAATGAGGGATACTTGATCTAATCCAATAACATTGTCGTCTGAATGTACGGGGTGCTTTTGTACTGTTTATGAGATTGGCCTAATGAATAATCTAAGTTTGTGACCTCGAGCGCCAAACGCAACATTGTCAAAAATACCGCGAAAACCCTATTGCACTAGTTTTTGATAGTACCTTCTCAGAACGTTTTTAAAGAAGACTAAATTTGCTACAATATGAGACTAGAATTGTCTCTGTACACCGGATGGTTTCCGAGACAAAGCTTTTCAAAATTCATTTTTTTTAGAACTTCGCAATTTTTCTCAATATTTTAGACGTTACTCGAACAACTGTAGCGGGCTGAAGTTTCAATTACCCCCGACCCGACGGAGTGTGCTAGTGTTGCAAAGGTCGAAAAATTATAAACTTTGAAAGGCCTTATCTCGGAAACTATTGGGTCTACAGCGACAATACTGCATAGTCTCATATTGTAGCAAATCTAGTCTAGGTACTTTAAACACGTCCTAAGAAGGTAATATCAAAAACTAGTTCTGGGTTTGGGTTATAACAAAAACTTTCGCGGTATTTTCGATTTTTATCAAAGTTGCTTGAGGTCACAAACTTGGATTATTCATTGGGCCAACATCATAAACAAGTCTGCAAAACATCTGAACTACTGGATTTGACGCAAGCTAGTATAAGTTTTACCGAAACAAAACTTTACGATCGCGTTTGCGTTTTACCCTCAATTTGTATGGGATTTGACAGCTAAACGCGAACGCGGTCGTAACGTTTTGTTTCGGTAAAACTTATACTAGAGCCTCTGAATATAGAAAGTTACTGGACTAATCTAGCTTGATTTGAATTTCGAGGGTGAATTAAAGACGCTCGCGGTGGCCGCGCCCTTTAGCTTGGCAGCGCTTATTGTGCACCGCGGAAGTTGGTGTAAACTTTGAAAGTCGATCACCATAGTCTTTTTGTTGATCATGTCATTTCTAGTTATAGATCCCGCAGATAAACTGAGAATGGTCCTTCCTGCTACATTAGGCAGTTGGTGTCTAAGCTAAACTAGCGTGAAACACTAAGTGAAAGCGAAGCTGTGAGCCATAGTAAGCCACCTTACTGGAAGGGTCCTTATCAAACGAGCGAGCAAAGCGAATGATTTTTTCCGTTACAGCTTGGGCAAAAATTCTTTCGTTTTTTCGGCGTCTGTCCGGCTGTTCTCCTGCTACGGGTCACATTTCTTAGTGAAAATTGAAAATTGTCAATTCAGTTTTTCGATGTTAAATATTTTCTTGAAATCTCGTGAGTTCTGCAGCCCACACAGACACTATAATAGTAAAGTAGAAAATGTAAAGGACCGGGAACACCGGTCAACGATATTTGACTCCAAATCGAAATGACAGATACATCAATGAGTAAACATGCTATTCCAGTCGAATATCGGTCAAGGTATTGGATATATTTTTTACCGTCAGCATGCTGTCGTTCAGCACAACATTGATTGTTTGTCCTATACAAGTTCGCCAAATATTTATTTATTTATTTATTTATTATTTTGTAAAGCCATGTACATTGTAATTAAGGTGTTACATTCAGTATTCGGGTCAGACCATGGCGCCCTGTACGGGCACACAAAACTTAATACTAGCATGCGTAAGATAACAACATTAATAACATTTTTGCATTACATACATATTCATACTATAATTATAAGTTTGACTTTCATTTCATAATAGTTTTTAGTAATTTAATAATAATAAGAATAATAGGGGCCCATCTAGCATAATAGGGGCCCATCTAGCAGTTGGCGAGTCACCGTCTGCCAGAGATAAAAAGTGATACATTTTTATTAGGCAGGCGTCCGATGTTTCACCCAATAGCCCAGCCACTAGTCCATCATTTTCACCCAATAACCCGTTTCATTTAGATTCCATCAACCATCAATAGGCCCTATACTCCTCAGCGGGTGCTGTCCCTGTGTGCGTCCCATGACACGGGCAGGGACAGCATCCGCTCGGTGTACTCCTTGCATTTTATTAAATTGTCAAAAGGGCCTCTACGTGTTGGCTCAGTTGGTACTTTGTAGGTACCTAGCTCCACGCACGCCTCCCAAAGGTTCGGGACGTCATTGTCCCGTGAGCGGGAAAGAATAGATTAATTTATGTAATAATATTTTCCCGTTATATTCTTAAGAATAGGGACTAACAATTTAGGAATGTCATTTATAAAAAAATTTAAGAGGCATCATTTAAAAAATCGTCTACTGAGTAATAGCATTTCTCAATTAAAAATTTCTTTAATTTATTTTTAAATATTTTTTCGTTACGTTCTTGTTTAATTGGTTGCGGGATTTTATTTGTAATTAGAGTACATTTATAATTTGGACTATTTTTATACATTGCCAAGTTAGCTTTTGGTAGCAATAGCTTATTCCTATGCTGCGTTCTGGTTGTCTCGACATCTTTTTTCTTTTGAAACAGAAAAGGATTTTCACGGACAAAAAGAGCGGCTTGTAATATATAAATACACGGCACAGTCAACAATTCTAGTTTAATAAAGTGTGGACGGCAACTGTTGGGGATGCGCACGTTAGCCAAGATACGGATGCACTTCTTTTGCATCACAAACAGTTGCTGGGCCATGGTACTACCTCCCCAAAGCACCACACCATATTGGAGCCACGAATACGCATACGCATAGTACGCAGATAATGCACACTCTAAGCTAGTATTTATTTTCAATACGTTTAATGCATATACAAATTTACATAGTTTGGTTTTAATATTCTGAATATGAGCTTTCCAATTGATGCCGGAGTCAATAGTTATGCCTAATAAATTAAATTATTTAACCTCCTCTATATTATTACTAGTACTCGTGATTGTTTTTAAGTTTAATTCTAAAGGCTTTTTTAGCGTTGGTTTATATTGTATGATTTTCGTTTTTTTAAAATTCATTTCTAAATTGTGATCACTGAGCCATTTTTTTGTAATTTCAAAAGTGTGATTGAGCTGTAAGTTACATTCAGTACTATTTTTACAGTTAAATAACAATGATACGTCGTCAGCGAACATAACGCAGGTAGTGTTTGGGTTTAGGACTGTAGGTAGGTCATTTATGTATCCTAAAAATAGGAGGCAGCCGCATACACTACCTTGAGGAATGGAACACGTAATATGCCGCATTTCAGAAGTGAAAACTTTTACTTGTTTAGTTGTTTTATCGTAGTAATCAATTACCACGGATTGTTTACGATTGTGGAGGTAGGATTGAAACCATTTATGGGCCAAACCGCGTATGCCCATACCATACAGCTTACTAAGTAAAATTTGATGGATGACTGTTTCATATGCCTTAGTCATATCTACCAGCAGGCCTACGCTATATGTTTTATTATTTATAAGTTCTAAAATTTTAAAAATGTACTGATAAACAGCTAGCGAGGTTGAATGACGTTTTCTGAATCCGTATTGGTTTTTGTTGAAAATTTTATATTTTTCGAAAAGTTGTAGACGCGATTTGTCATACATTTTTCGAATATTTTAGATACTGTCGGTAAAAGCGCTATAGGTCGATATTGGCTAGAATCTGTTGGAATACCACCTGGTTTAAGAATAGGTTTAATTTTAGATATCTTAAGTAAGTCCGGGAACGTTCCTTCACTAAATGATTGATTAATTAATTTAACCAACGGTTGTACCAACTCCATGGAACATAGTTTTATAAGTGTGGATGGTATTTGATCACAACCAAAACTTTTTTAGTTTTTGAGCCTTTTAATTATTATAATTATTTCAATTTCGGTAACTGGTTGTAGGAATATAGAATTAGTTGTGGGGGTACGCACTCGATGCGCGCGCGCCGGGGCGGGCTGGGCTCCGGCGCTCGACTCGCCCACCGACGCGAAGTATTCGTTCAACGAGTTTGCTACTTGTTGAGGTGACGTAATGACCCCGTCAGCTGTTTTCAATGTAATTTTTTTATACTCGCGATCTTTTTGTTTTTTCTTTATATTGTTTATAATAGACCACATGGATTTAATTGTATTATTAGATTTACTAATTTTATTGGCATAATTAATTTTTTTCGATGTTTTGACACAGCGTTTTAGGGTCTTCTCATAAGTTTTGTAATGCTTACAAATGATGTCATTATTAGTTATGTTGACCATAATTTTAAATTGCCTTTTATGTTTACATGATTTCCTTAACCCCTTAGTAAGCCAGGATTTTTGGCGACTCAATGGCATTAATTTTAAGCGTCTTTGCGGTATGTGCTTTTTTAGTAGTTTTTGTAGTATATTACTAAATGAATTATAATTAATATTTATGTTATGTATGTCAGAGAGTATTTTATTCCAATTAATATCTCGCAAAGCTAGTCTAAAGGATGTCATATTTTTATCATTAAATATTCGTTTAGTTACGTAACAGTCGTTTTGATTTTGATAGATGTGACGTTTGTGTTTTAGTAGTATATAAAATACATGTATGGTCCGATAAGCCGTGGTCCATCACGTCAACTGTATATTCCTTATTGTTTGTAAATATAAGATCTATACAAGTACTCGAATTATTGACCTCTCGTGTAGATTCGTTCACAATTTGTACTAAATTATAACCTAACATTATATCTACAAGTTTTTTGCTGATAACGTCTTTTGAGAACATGTTTATATTGAAATCACCGACGATCAGTATATTTTTCTTTTGCTCTAATTGTTTTATACCAAGCAATATTTTATCTAAACAATTAAAAAATATGTCTGTGTCGGTTCGGTCTGTAGATATTTATTAAGATCATATTTTGTTCGGGGAGGGTCCACGAAAAGGCCCCGACTCAGCATGGTGCTAACCTAGGAGGCCAGCGCTGGTCTTCCGTCGGAATCTTTACATGAGTTACCTCCTGGAAGGCAACACAAAACAAATACCTACGCTAAAACATATTTTAAAGAATACATAGATATCTTAAGTAAAAATAAGCAGTATGTAAGTGCGATAGAGATAGAGATATCCGAACTTCGACATTCGAAGTTCGTGGTTATAGCTCAGAGTGGCACGGCAGATTGCAGCGCGATTTTAGAGATACATTTTGTTCGACAGGAGGGTGAGTGCATTCATTTATGCAAGTAACTGACCAATCCGAGCGTAATTCCTTGCCATTAATATAAAGCCTATTATCTCTTATTACTGCATGATTTCCCTCTCGGCGCGCCTTTAATAGTTTTTCTTTAAGGATTTTCCTGTGTTCCAGATCTTGACTTTCTAAGAACACAGAAACACCGTATCCCGTATTTCTGAAGAGGTGCGCGTTTTCGATGATGTAAGAGGCCATCCTCTTGCTCAGTAATTCTATCCGTACTGGACGTCGGTATCGTTTTTTTCCAACCCGCTTTACTCCTTCTATGAATCCATTAATACTTATATTATATAAATCACGAAACATATTATCTATTAGATAGCATAGTTCTGACTCAGTCTCGTATCTGTGCTCATCGAGTCCGAATAGGATGATATTTTTAGAGTTCGAATTTATTGCGCTAGGTACTCCTTGGTGTCCTGACTTTTCCTGGCTTTTAATATAATTTTTCAACTCACTAAGTTTAATTTGTAGTTCCCGATTTTCCTTTTCTAATTTCTCAATATTTTTATTTGTTATATCGAGTTCTGTTTTTAGTAGATCTTGACGTGTGGTCAACGTGTTGATATTAGTGGAGATTTCTTGAGTTAAATTTTGTATTATTATGGTTATTTCTGATTTTATTGTGTTCTTTATTTCATTAAATATTGCCTTTTTATTTTTTTTCTAATTTTGCATCGAGAAGACTACTTATTTGTTCGAGCGTGATGTTTTGGCAATTATTTTGTGTGTGGCTTTGCGGGATAGCAGTCTCAGTTGTATAATTGTTAGGTGTGTCTGTTTCATGTGTCGCGTTCTCATCGTAGTTCAGGAGATCATCTACCGACATTGTAGTTTCGTCTAATCCAGGCATTAGTCTAGAGCGTATAGGTGTGTCGTCGTCATTTTTCCTGCGTGTAATGCCCCTATCACAAGTTGGACACCGCCAGGAACGTTTTAAATCGTGGGCTTTTTCTCTGTAGTACGCCGTTGTTATATTTGCGCATTGGTAGTGGTATAATCCCTTGCAAGCTATACATACTAGCAGATCTGAACGAACTTCTATGGTTCTATTGCAAGCTACACAGTTCATTTTTCAATTCTTTAGCTAATTCAATAAAATAATAAAATTGAATCGCTCCGGTAGTCGTTTAATTGTGAATGGTAAATCGCTACGTCGCTGCAGCCACCACTTCGTGCTTGCGCGGGCGCTGCAAAGCGCTGCTTCTCCCGTACGTTCAGTCGACCGCTAAGCCCGTAAGCGCTGTATCCACACCACCCAGTTGACCACCGAAAACTGCAAGCCCTGCAGCCGCTGCAGGTGCGCCGTCAGGTTAACTGCCGCTACCGCCCGCTGGCCGCGCGATAACGTCTTGTAGTTATTTATTAACGATCACTTAGATTGTTTTATTTTGATATTCTCATAACTTTTGATCACAACGTCCTAATCAAAATCTAATCACACTTTTAAAGAGCTTTACTATTCAACTTCACGATAGTATAACGAGTCTTATAAACTTGAGCTTTTACATTTTAAATAATTAATATACACCGAGAGCAATGTTAAGCGCTGTTGTCGCATTAGCGCGCGCGCGACTGCGCGAATAAAACACGAATAAAGCGCGAATAAATAACAATAGGACTGAAAACATTATTTTACATTTCGTAAAACGAATAATTTCGTGCAGGTATGTGTGTGTTATCCTTACATTCATCAGGCACTTATAGAGTACATCTGGATGTCTGTGAATTTAGGAATAATTTCGTATGTAGGTCTATTGTATGCTGCATAAGCTTCCGACTCCCATTCATTTAAGGGGAGCAACGTGCTTATCGTACATTATTTTACGAGGCAAATTGCTTACATCGAGTCTACGGCTGGTATAACACAATTTCGGAAAACGGAAATAAGGCTGTACTCGACCGACAATGGGAGAGCTTTTTGGCGTTCTGCTTCCATTAAGCACGTTAAAATGTACTCGGCGAAGAGGCACTCGCAACATGCGTAATCACATGGGCTGTTCTGCCAAATAAACGTCAACTAGTCGGGCATTTGACTACGTTCGAACCACAAATACTACCGGGGCTTGATGGGTTTAATTTAACGCGAGAGTAAGATATGATGCGCGTGTTTTGCTTATACTAGAACTGTTGTATTTCAGAAGGAATACATTCCGGGCACGATTGAACCCGCCTAGCGGGCGCCTATAACGCTGTCTGTATGCGCTTTCCGTTACAAACGGGGAAAACCACGGATCGGCGGCAGCGATTCTTGGTGGTGAATGTGTAATGAAGTACCTACCGAAACGTAATAATATCTATCATATTTTTTTACTATCTACCTAGTTTACTTTAACTAACTTAGCAGGTTTATGTCGAACTTGAGCATTCATCCCTGTCGCACTTACATACATGAGTATGTATGAGTAAGTGCGATTCAAAAGGCATGCTTATCATATTTTGTCCCTTACTAATGATAGTAAGGGACAAAATATGATAAGCATGCCTTTTGAATCGCACTTACATTCGTCTAATGATAAAGATTGGGCCCGACTGTGGTTCACCAAATATTCGTTATTTAACCCACAAAGCACTCAGGCGTTGTCTAATAAGGTAAACGTTCCAATGTTTGACACATTGAGATCAAAAGAGTCAAGTTTTGGGCATGTGTCGGGCACCGAGACGTTAACCCTAGTAATTTTGAAGCCAAAAATAAAACGCATAAGAAATTATATTCTACCTACTTGCCTAAAAAATAATAATACTGCTTCAGGTAAATTACTTATTAAGTGTTAATTGCCTACTCAGACATGGTACACAAATATTGTCAATCGTAAAATATCTGAGTGGTATGAGTGGCAAACAAAAATGGATTAACAGAGTGACCCCACAGATATACCAATACTGGGCGATTACAGGGCGTTGGGAATGTTGGGATGGGTAACGGATCGCGACGACCAGACCAATTAAAAGATAATGCTCGTAAAGTAGAACTTGAACCACCATATATTTAGGACTACGCTATTTAATCAATCGAATTCAAACGAAAAAAAAAAAAAAAAAAATGAGAGAACAATAAGAGAAAAATGAAGAAGAGCGAAACTTCCTAACACAGATATGTCATAGTTATTAGGAAGTCCCAACCTTTAACTCATTTATTACTGTATTATTTATTAGCGAAATAAAGTATTATGGATTTTGATTTTGAGATGGCGATAATAAAAAGTTACGCCATTCACATTGAGAACTTTGAGGCGTTATAGTTTTAGCTGTAACAATCAAAGCAAAAATGTTTAACATTTTACCGTAACGAGCAAGCCTTAATAATGTACGTTATTTTTATACTGTATCTCCCTACCTGAAAAAGGAAAAAAAAATGTGAAAGACTCATCGACAAACCACAAAGTGAATTTGTTAACCTATTCACCGCCACGCTACGCTCGTAGCGCTACACCGTCGGTGTAGCAGCTTAACACACTGCCAAGAATCGCTACGCGCTACGCTCGTAGCCAATCCCGTAGTTTCCCGTATTTAGCCGAAACTGCTGTACTGTGTAGGCGCCTGCTAGGCGGGTTCCTGGCAGTGAGAGTATTAACACACTCACTGCCAAGAATCACTACGCGCTACACTTTTACCCGATCCTGTGGTTTCCGCGTATGAAGCGGAAAGCGCCTACGGCGTAGACGCCTGTTAGGCAGATTAGTGGCAGTGAAAGTGTGAATGTTCATAATTGTGTAGAATAAGGGCCCGTAGCGCTCTGACGCATGTGTGTGTCGTGATAGCCGTTGAATGAGTTAAATGTAATGGAGCGTAGTGTCTTAGGAATCAAGAGAATTGATCGAGTCCGAAATACTACACTGCGCTCTAGAACTAGAATAGAGAATAAAAGTCGACTAAGAGAGCAGGGTTAAAGTGTATTGTGGGCGAAGGGCTAGCAACCTATCAGTGCGGTGTCACATAATTTTATACCCACATTTATGCTAAAAGTGGCACTGGAACATGTGCTCTGCCTGCCCCTTTTGGGAATAAAGGCGTGAATCTATGTAGGTATGCATGTATGTATATATATATATATATATATATCTTTAAATTAAAGCGTACCTTACCTAGACATTTATAATGAATAGGCCTAACCAATGGTCGTTAGACTATTAGTTGAATATATATCTTTGTTGCAACTACCATGAGCTGGCTAACTAGCATGATACGTTTTATGGTTTAAGTGACGTTGAGTCATTTTTCGCCGTAAAACGAGATGATAAAACCTATCGTCACGTGCTAGCTGGGCTGATGGCTCTAAGCTTACACACGAACAGAGCAAGTCAAATAAAAGCATGTAAAACGTGTCCGTCAACAATAACCCAAATATAATTTATACTGCGAGAAGCGGTGAGCGGTGACAGATAGCTGGGTATTTCCGGGAGGTCAAAGGACGCAGAATGGCAATGGTCCGCGGAAATTATATTTCCCTTCCCCAATTTCTTTAAAATACTTATGCCTTTCTTTAAGTTTTACTTTTACTCTGCTAACTTAGATTTTTGTAGAAAAAGGATGAGTAAAAGGCAGGTTTAAATATAATAACTTAAAATCGAAATCATGGGGTTTGAAAGCTTTCAAAAGTGCCCAACCCGTAATGCTCTGGCTTTCAAATCCTGTTATTAATTACTACATATTGAAATTATCGACAATGTCTATAAACTTTATTCGAGAAATCCCACTAATAATTTGCCAATTCAATTCAGAAGTTGATTATTGTTAATCCCATTGATAAACTTGTCAATATTTGACTGAGTTCCGATCACATATTAATTGCTACAGGCATTATCCAGGTAGGTAGTTACCTGTAGCCCTAATGTTATGGTTGTTGTATAAACTGATTACCCCGTGTGGTGTCGGGTAAGAATAGCACCACCCCCTTTCTTCCTGTGGGTGTCGTAAGAGTCGACTAAGGGTACAGGGTTGAAGTATGTTGTGGGCGATGGGCTAGCAACGTGTCACTACGATATCACATTTTGTCGATCTTTTATACCCACATTGATGCTAAAAGTGGCACTGGAACACAAGTTTCATGTGCTCTGCCTACCCCTTTTAGGGATAAAGGCGTGAATGTATGTATGTATGTATGTATGTTGTATAAAAAGTAGAACAGAACCAAACCGTGATCCTATTAATAACTAGCTGTGCCAGAGTAGAGTTCGATGATTGCAATACTTGCGATCCTATACTTTCTGCCCATTTTTTATTATGTTCATTTTCCCCAAGAGTTCCGGCGCTGTGTTAAGAGTGAACGCGCTTGTCTAGAGTTGCAGGCCGAATATTTGTTTGCCACCGTAGTCTTATTTAATAAAATGTACTTACAGCGGAAGCTTTTTCACGAACCGTAGCGCCGAAAATTCATTTTAACCGTCCCCTGCATTGCCTACTTCAAAGAAAACTGAACGTGAGTTACCTTTCAACCCAATCAAAGACCGCAAATAGCATGAATCGTCCCGGAAAAATCCTTTCGAGTACGTTTTAAATGTTGACGAATTGGTAGGAGCTTCAGCTTTCCGAATGGCCGAGTCGCGGGTGACTGAAGTGCGATTCACGACCTTCCCAACTTGCCATATTTTATAACTTGACTACGAGATTAGAACTATGCGTAAATAATTGATATTAGATCTTAATTGGTGTTACACAAATCGAACTACTTAGCCCGATGGAAATATCAATGAATCTTGTATCATGGGCTACTACGAGGAGAAAACGATTTATTTAATAGATATCTTCATCATCATCATTTATCATGATCATCGTATAATCCGAAAAACGTCCAGTGCTGGACGTAGGCTTCCCCCAGAAGAAATAACCTAAACAACTAAAATTTCGAAACATAATGTTCACGCTCATTACACAATAATACTTAGATCATGTCTTCAATAACACTAAGACCCCAGGACCATGGTTTTTGAATAAGATTTACCCACTTAAACTGAGTATGGGCAGGTCACTTGGCGAAACGACGGCAGATAGTCCAAGGCGGTCACATAGTGATAGCCAAAGTTTGACCATAGATCTGTACGCAGAACATCAATTGGTCCGATGATATTAGGTAGGTAGTTGGATAAGGAATTGTGGATGAGTCAAGCACAAAATAGGGCAAAGAGGCGTGAACATGAAGAGGGCTTTACTCAACGGTGGGTGGATATGGCCTGAGATTGATTGATTGATGCGTAGCCCGGGGTCAAACTTAGGTTCGCCATACACAGGCTGAATTCCGCGACTGAATTCCATGATGTAATTTCGCTGGGCATGTCGATGATAGGCTAATAGATTTTGTTTGAAGTAACTTTAGTCTGTAGAGGTCGTCTATGCAACCTCTGCAGTGCTGTTTGTACTTATTTCCATTAGAGCTGTATGGAAATACAAGAAGGTTTGAAGACGTCAGTTAGTCGCCCTCGAGTCGTTGGCCTCCGGGCCACGTCACTCGCATAATCACGCAATGGACATGATCGCGGGATTGACCCTGTACCTTTTATGGCTAGCCTTAGGGGTGACTCACAGAACAACGTGACATGATGTGTCACCGACGAGTTCTTCATTTACTCGTTCGGTGACATCCGTCGAAATCGCGTCGGAAAACAATGTAAATCATTAATGCAGCGAGTAAAAACCTATGTGACTGTGACGAACACTTTATTTAGGTGGCTAACATGTTCCGGCACGGTGTACTGTCAATTATTCGTTATACTGGTACGAGTGAGGTGAGTTTTCGAAGCGTGGTGAATCCTCCTTGACCAGGCTCGCGGTGGAAGCAAATGTTTACAGTGAAATCCTTTGATGCGACGTTCGGCAGATGGCCGCATCAGCGACAGCGACCCGGAATGCCGTTGAAACATCACGCGACGTGTGTGCCTTTCTAAAGCCAGTAGCGGATTAATTAAACCCCACCCTGTTATTGGGTTCTATCCATCTTGACGTATCAAACTAGAATCGGTTTTGAATTAGTTTCTACTGTGAAGCAACAAATAAATATGATCAAAATTAAGGACCTCTTTGCAATAGCCCGGTTTCATAATCCACCCATAGACCCAGTTCTCTATCCATTTTACCTACAACGCCTGTTGGAACCGGTTCACTGGTATCTACCGATGTACCCGTGAATGGGTTTTAGCAGGTGTATTACATCACATTAAACTTCGTCTCCAAAGGGCCTCTACGTGTTGGATCTATATCCCCACGCACGCCTTCCAAATGACCGGGGTTCGCCCCATGAATTTCAATCGGAGATACATAATAATTTTAATGAAAAAACATACAAATAATAATAATAATAGTTTTTATTCATAAACCTCAAGCATGCATGCAAGCATGTACAAATAGTAAATATAGTACTTGTACTAAATTAACTGCTACATGAATACTGAAGCGCAAATATATTAATGGAATGCAACGTAATCACAAACCACACCATTATCGCAGCACATCCATTTCATTACCATTTTTATTTGAAAACATACTTAGCGCCGCACATCATGAGTGCCGGACGACCGCGGATAAATTGCGAGACATTCATGCCGGTATTTGTCACCCTAGACCCTCTCTTGTGAAATTGTGCTCATATTGTAAGGGCTAATCCGCGAGGAGAATTCATCAGGTTCTAACGTGGCCTCTTATCAAGACGACCCTCACACCATACATCTACCGACTTTATTTCTTTTCACACCATTCGCAAAACCTTTGATGGAATGCTTTTAAATCCAACGAAGAGCGACATTTTTATAGCAATGCACCAAAATGTTTTTACGAGAACAATTTTCACTGCTGCGCAGAATTTCGATAAGAGTTTCGTTTGCTTTTAGGTAATTCTCTGGGATATTGCAAGAGGTTTCCAGATTCTCGAGCTTGAGAATAGCTAAACGCCTTTGGCGAGATTGGTTAGCACTTAAAAATACCGGCAAAATATCCAGAAAGGTCAGTTCGACTTGACGTTTTGATATGATATTGAATGATGAAAGAAAGAAGTATATTTATTTGGTGTGACAACATGACATGTGTTTTTACAATTGCAATGCACCAAAATAGATACCACTCAGCATATGCCACATGCTAAAGTCGCTGGTTTTCAGAGCACCCAAAAGCATATCTCGCGCGCGGTTGTTATACCTTGATCAATTCATGATGGGGACAATTCATGTAGCTGTTTAAATATTTATTCTATAGGATCTTTACTACCTATTAAGTAGTCAAATCGACCTAGGTCGCCTCCTAGCACGCTACTCTTCTAATGGTTTGAAACCGGCGCCGTTACCTACTCACAAACTTTTGGCAACAACTTTGCTAAAGTAGGACTTTAAATGTAGTTGGAATGGCACCGAAGATATTTAATAAACTACCAAAGTGTTTAATGTCTATAGATCAACTACATATATTTAAAAAAGCCTTAAACAATGTTCTAGCTCATAGAAGTTATTATACCATAAATGAATATATAAATGATAGTGACTTTTACATGCATGCTCAACAATTTGTAAGCCGTAAGGCGCCACATAGTGAAACTGACCATAATTCTGCAACATCCTGTAACCTATGTTGGACAAATAAATGATTTTATCTTTATCTTTATCTTTAAATTATTGTATGCTGGTGGCTTCCAAGTGCATGGAAAGCGGGTCGCTGAACCATGGATGTTAGATGCCATCTGAATACCTCAACCACAGCTTCAGAACTATTTGTCCGAAATTATTGTTTGGTATTGACGTTCTATTTAGCAAAGCACCGTACCCATTAACATCGAAAAGAGTCGCCGTTTACCATACGACCATTCTTTCATAGATTCGGCAACGAGTGGAACCAGGCCAGACCAGCACCCGGTGGCAGATCAGGTCTGTCGTTCCGCCACCGACCACGTCTCGGCCGCAGAGGAAAGGGAAAGCGGCGCACCAATGCTGTTTCAGCGGAACGCCCCCGCTAAGTTCGCAGGGGTTAGAGAGAGTGGCGCACCGTTATAACAACACGCTTCTCCCCCTGCGATACCACCTTGGCCACAGAAGATAGGGAGAACGACAAACCTCAATACCGGCACTCCTCTTCTTTTGCGGTCCCTCCCCAACGCATACTAAGCGGGCTTAGTCAAGCCGGCTAGGAGCGCCCTCCTCGGGCTAGCCGGCTGCCCAAACAGGCCAGCCCTAGGTGTCTCTTTGATTCACCGTGGGTGACCAGTCCACGGTTACTATCCCAGTGGTTCAAAGTGTATCCGAAATGGCCCTCATCTATTTAGATGGCATAAGATTAGATAAGATTATTACACGTTCGATTGGATTCATCTTTAAACATTTTCAGGTAAGTTTTGTAGGTATGTTTTTTGTGGTCATCTTCGCTTCATATGTCCTACTAGCTGCCCCCCGCGACTTCGTCTGCGTGAACCTGAGATAAAAACTATTCTATATTTTAATCCAAGCTATAAACTACTACTTGATTCACCGTGGGTGACCAGTCCACGGTTACTATCCCAGTGGTTCAAAGTGTATCCGAAATGGCCCTCATCTATTTAGATGGCATAAGATTAGATAAGATTATTACACGTTCGATTGGATTCATCTTTAAACATTTTCAGGTAAGTTTTGTAGGTATGTTTTTTGTGGTCATCTTCGCTTCATATGTCCTACTAGCTGCCCCCCGCGACTTCGTCTGCGTGAACCTGAGATAAAAACTATTCTATATTTTAATCCAAGCTATAAACTTTAAAATTTCATTCAAAACAGTTACGCGGTTGGAGAGTGAACATTCAAACTGTGTTTAAAAGAGCCTTATACGTAATAAATATTTTATTTCTATGGTAGATACCTATCATCAAAAAGCGTCATAAGGGCGTGATAAAACTTCCGCATCACCCTTAACGATCATCCAAGAAGCGTTGCAGATTATCTAATCTTTCTACTATAAAATTCCCAGGAAATATTCCCATCGTTCCGAAGTAAACCGCAGTAACGGCCGCATTATCGCAGCGACGTCGGCTCATTAACTCGCAGGTTGACGCACCTAGTCTTTGATAAGTTTCACTTTTTACGGCCACCCGCTCGCTCTAACGTTTTAATGTAGTTGAGGCAACCCTAATGAAACAACGGGTAACGACGCCTATTTGCGACAACAAGAGTTTAGAATACAAATAAGCCAGCAAGCAACAATAGGTAGTCGTGGCTTATTAGGACGATATTCGGCGCTTGGCTGGTATTCACTACGTTTACCGGCAATTCACCTCAAGCAGACTAATATAATCTAACTTTCGATTACGCATAGCTGTTTGGAATTTCGGGGTAAAGTTATTCTAGTTAGGTACGAGTGGTAAGTCGAGTCGAGACGGGTTGTGAATAGCATACCTTATATTTAGGCCACTCGAATGCTGTTGAAAAAATAAAGGGCCATTAGTAGATGTTTAGTAATGTGACGAAAAAACGACAACAGCTGTAAGTGCTACTTCGGTATCGGTATTCGGTATGTATATTCCTCACGAAGTTTTCCTTCACCGAAAAGCTAACGGTAAATGTTCCCCTACTGCTGTGCCGGTATTCAAACCCACGACCGCCGCATGCCTGAACCACGGCGGTGACGGGCAATAGTAAATTTGGCAATAGCTGTCAAGTTTACTATTGACCGCCACCGCAAGCCACTCCAGTGTGACTTAAGCCTGAAAGCACACTGGTGCGGCGCCAGTGTGATTTAATCATGCAGCCTACACTCAAAAAAACGAATAGCTAAACTAGTTTAACTACTTGAGGAATAGCCAAACCGTGCTTAGTAGTAGCCAAACTGTGCTTAGTAGTAACCAAAGTTATGCTAAATTTACAAAACGGATCTTGACAACTAGTAGCACAATTTTGGCAACTAGTAGCACTCAACGTTTGCCAGTCCCCCGATTTATGTTACTGGTAGCTAAAACTTGAGCTACTGCTAACAATACTTATTTTTCAGTGTAATACGTCACTGTCACGTCGAGAATAACTTACACTTTACACTACCGGTTATTTTAGAGTTTCAAATAGACATCTTACTCGTATTACAATGACATGGTATGGCTTTCGGTGCTGGTTAATGTGCGGCACCATCATCACCGGGTCATGTGAGCAGGTCTTCTGCTTACATGACCTTAAGTTGGCCACCAAAATAATGTACATATATGGCAATACGGGTGTAGACTCGAAAATTATTATTACTCCAAAAGAAAGAAGGCAAAAAAATATGCCGTGACGAAAATCCTATTTAGATATCTCAAAGAATTACGAAGCTACAACCGTTTTAATATTGCTTGTTAGAGAGAGAAAACGCAAACAGTGTGTGAAGTCACATTACGCGACGCTGCCAGGGGGGCCGCGTCGACGACGGCGCCGAACACGATGGGCGCGGCACATTGTCGTCTTCTAGAGACGTCACATTCTTCCAGCGTCATCGTTTCATATGAAGTTGCATTTTGCAAATTGATTATTAAGTGATTATTTAACCTTTTGCGTCGATTTTTTCTCCATTTGACTACATTTTCAATCTTTTTTCGAGAAAATATGACATTATTGGACCTGATTCTACAGTGGCCTCTAAACTTCCTAATTTTATTAAGGTGTCCCTAAAACATTTTGCTATTCTATGAGCAGCTGTCATAATCAAATGACAGCGCTAATTTGAATCTGACGTTTCTTGTTTTAGGCGGTCTATACAATTTACTTAGCTACCTAAATGCTATTCTAAATATGTCGTTTTTAATCTGCCGCCTAAATTATGTCTAAAATTAGACAATTTAGTTTTAGCCATGTGCACGTAGAATCAGGTCCCCTGATTATTTTATTTAATGTCTAGGTACACCCCTTTTTGTGCTACCAAACCTCCTGTACTCGTACTCCTCTGAGACGTGGTGTGTGTACCGCCACCACTTACGCACTCAGGCTCGTTTCCACCGATCGATCGGTCCGACAGAGTGCGAAACACTGAAGTCCTGCGAAGAGCCCAGGTTGGTGGCATTGAGGCCTACCTAATGCGTCGGCAGCTTCGGTACTGCGGTCACGTGTCTCGTATCGCGGAGGTGAGAGTGTCGAAACGCATCTTCTAGGTTGCCCTCCTCCATTTCAGAGTAGAAGATGCGATGGTGGTGATTTCCGCCTAGGTTTCGCTTGCGCGAAAGCAACGCGGAAATCTCCACCGGTACAAGGATGTCCAAAAGCGACATATGAAGAGATGCAGCATTAAGCCCTCAATTGAAATGTTTGGCAGCACAGCGGTCAGAATGGCGCAGGATGGTGAACCTCCAAGTTCGCGAGTTCGAGGATCAGCGCAAATATGACCTTGATAATGAACGCGACCAGTTAAAGGCCCGCCCACCTGCTCCTATAGCATACAACTACCAGAATGGCGTACTTACGTGCCCGCAATGTGCACAGAATTTCGCCGTAAGGATAGGCTACATTAAGCCATCTTCGAGCGCACGAGCGCCAAAACGTTGGATAGGAGTCGAAATGGTCGCCATGGCCGAAAACGGTCGGACAGATCATCATCATCATCAGCCCTATAATCGGCCTCCCCTATATCTCTGTTTCTTTTTGACTCATGCAACTATACGTTGTAAGGAGCATTACACCATTTTTTTTTTCCCCACAATTAGCAAATTGTGGGGCAAAGATCTTACAAAATTAGAATTTACGAGCTATTATGAATATTTTTACTCATTACGAAAAATAACGATACTTTTTTATAACTTCAAATCAAAAGTTAGTGCCTCAATCTCAATACGGACCTTGTGTAATGACAGCCTTATTCCGAGTGACAGCCCGATGAACTGTCAAAGTGACGTGACGTGACGTATGGTGATAGTGGTATCCGAATCCGAAGTGTTTACGAATTATGCGAAGGAAGCTCATTTTTTCGTTGTGGAATAGCTTTTAATTTTAATTAAATCGAAATAAAAACATTTTAGTGACATAACAAATTGAAGAATGTTTGATAATTAGAATTGTGAAAGCAGGAGCAAGCAGGTAAGTGCATTAATTTACTTGTTCAAACTGGAATCTTGAGGAAATAAGTTCCGTAATGTATTCAGTGTTAAATTCGGGTAGGGATAGCGTAGATATTAAATCAGAACTCGATTTACTTGTCGACACTGCTTTTAAGTTTGTTCATTCTCTATCGCACTGCTTATACGTACAGTAAACAAAGTTAAAATAGCCCATAAGATTTCTATGCACCAATTTTGCCAAACAGTGAAAGTGGCAATAGCGTAAAATGCTAATTCTTCGCAGAAATAATTCTGTTTGCGGTATTTAAATGAACTATGTTCCTAATGTATCTGCACTGTCATAAAATATTATATATACATTGTAGTGGTGCATAGTTTTGCCACTTTAGGTGGTTGAACTTGCAATGTTTGCTTAAATAAGCATTATATTATATTTCTTAGGTTGGCCTCACACTGAACGGAATTCAATCACTGAATTATAATATGAATCACTGAATAGCAAATAACTACAACTTAGAAAAGTTGAAAAACCCCCGTCATTTTCATTTCAAAGTCCGATATCTCAAAAATGGCTAAACAGATTTTCATGAAACAGCTAAGAACACTCAGGATCACATCAGCTTTCAAATAAAAAAAACCGCATTCAAATTGGTCCATCTCTTTGGGAGCTACGATGTCACAGTCAGATACACAGACACACAGACAAGTTAAACTTATAACACCCCTCTTTGCATCGGGGGTTAATAAAATGGTATGCTTTGTGCTACGAGAGGTCATACCTTTTTTTGGTCCTTTGGTCCGGATACTGAATTCAGTAACTGTTCCGACTGTGTGAGGCCGGCTTTAATCTAACACTTTTAATTAAATTAAAATTATTAAGAGTCCGCAGGAAACTACTCCATAGATCCAAGTTTTGAAAAACTTGTTTTTCCCCATTTTTTTTCTTTTATAATTTCTAGCACCAGAAACTAGTTTATATTATCTAGATATGGTAGATCTCATTGTTAGTATGCCGTTATAAAATGAGAGCCATACTATGTTTGTATGGGGAGCTGACTTGTATCAAGTGTCTTGTCTTGTGTTGATGTCAAAAAAAAACGAATCAAGACATTGAATTTAATGTATGTTGGATGGATCTGGGACAAAGCATCTTTATCTTTATAGCCTTTATTGCTGAGACTAAAACGGTATTACATTATACTTATAAACAAATTTACTTAAAAACTAACACATCGGAATGTCCGGATTAGTGGTCAGCGTGTCTTGTGACACATAGGCCTCTCCCAGCTGTCTCCATTCCTTTCTATTAATGGCTTTCCTAGTCCACGTGGCGCCCCCTATAGACTTGATGTCATCCATCCACCTTTTAATTGGTCTACCTCTTTTTCTGTTACCGTCTCGTGGTTGCCATTCTGTAATTATTTTGGTCCATTTTTCCTTACTATCCCGTGTCATATGTCCTGTCCATTGCCATTTTAACTTTCTTAATTACGTCTTCTACTTTTGTTTTTTCTTCTGCTCTTTTACGATCTTTTAATGTGATGTTCATCATACTTCTTTCTATTCCTCTTTGGCAGGTTCTAAGCTTTTGGAGATGTTTCTGAGTCAGTGGCCAAGTTTGGCAACCATAGGTTATACATGGGAGGATACACAAGTTAAAAACTTTTTTCTTGGTTGACATTGGAAAGTGCTTACTCTTCAGTATCTCCTTAAGAGACCAGAATCTCTTCCAAGCACTTGATACTCTTCTCCCTATTTCTAAAGTCGTCTGGTCTTTGAATGATATAATTTGTCCTAGGTAAGTATAGTTCTGTACATATTCAATCTTTTCATTATCTACCACTATGGTCCTTTCTTCTCTGTTTGGCATTATGTTAGTTTTTGATTTATTTATGGTGAGTCCGACTATTCTGCTTGCCTCTGTCAACTGTTGTAGCATGTGTTGGAGCGTCTGAGCGTTGTCAGTTACCAGGACTAAATCGTCAGCAAACCTCAAGTGGTTAAGTGTCCAGCCGTTAATATTTATGCCAAGTGTATCCCATTGGAGGTTTCTGAATATGTCCTCCAGTAAGGCAGAGAACAGTTTAGGTGACAATGGGTCTCCTTGTCTTACCCCCGCCCCCCCCGACCCCGCTTAACTTCGCCGACTATTTCTAATTTTATTTGTGCTGTGCTATTCGAATATACGTTTTTAATTAAGCGTATGTATTTTTTTGGCACTCCTTGCTGGATTAGAGCTTTCCAAAGCGACTCATGATTGATCGAATCGAATGCTTTGCTATAGTCTACAAATGCAATGTACAAAGCCTTTCTGTATTCTTGACATTTTTCTATAAGTTGCTTTATAACATGCATATGATCGACAGTTGAGAATCCCGCTCTAAAGCCAGCTTGTTCTATGGGTTGTTGATCATCCAGTATAGTTTTTATTCTATCTAGCAACAATTTAGAAAACACTTTGTAGATGTTAGACATAAGGCGGGCCTATAGTTTTCAATCATGCTTCTGTCTCCTCAGTAATATAATGACGCTCTTGGTCCATTGAGATGGTATAAGTTCCGAACTTAAAACGGTGTTATATATCTCTGTGAGTTTTCTCAAGTTTATCAGAATAGTTATAGAAAGTTTGATCAGCTCATTTGTTATCTGGTCATGGTCTGGTCCTGGAGGTCTTTTTTTTGAGTGCTAACCGCTTTTTCTACTTCTGACTGAAGAATTGGTGGTATGGACTCGGTCTCGTCGTCTACTAGACATATAAGGTACTAGGGATCGAGGTGCTATCATCTGCTGTGTAGAGATTCTTATAGAAATCAGTTGCTGTTTGAATTATATTGTTTCTTGTCCTTTCTTGCTTTCCTGTTTTATTTTTAAGATTTGGTATCCATTGTTTTGTTTGTGACAATTCTTTTAAGGCTTTTTTAACACCTCCAGTTTTTTTTATTTGGTGGTTTAGCACAGTTGTTCTTCTCTTCAATTGGTCCTTTTTAATAGAATTACTATTTTTTTTACTTAATTCTGCAATATCCTTAAGATTTTTCCTGTCTTTTCCTAATTTTAGTAGCTCCTTTCTTTGTTCAATTAATGATCTAGTCTCTTTTCCAATTTTTTCTATTTTATTTTTTGTAGGTTTATTGAATGCTCCATAAATTTAATTTAACTGAGTGTTATATAATTCGTCTGTATTGTTTCTTGGGTTGTGTACATAAATATCGTTGTTGATGACTTTAGTTGCTGCATTAAAATTATTTCTACTCTTTCTTGGTTCTTTATTATCTATCGCTGCTCTCACCATTCGATGGTTGGTGTTCAAGTTGAACTGGTTTAAAATGCTTATGTCTTGGAACACTTTTCTATTATTGGTTGCAATATAATCAATTTCATTCTTGTATGATCCGTCTGGCGAAACCCAGGTCCATTTTTTCCTTGGCTGTTTTTTGAAGAAACTATTCATGAATGACAGGTTGTTTTCTTGGGCCATATTAATCATCCTTTCTCCATTTTTGCTCCTGCTGCCATGTTCAAATTTGCCTACTATCGTTTCTTCCCCAGTTCTTTGAGTTCCTATCCTGCCATTAAAATCTCCTATCACCATAACGTTTTTGCATGTATCTTGTAAGGTTGCTGCAAGCTGGTCATAGAAGATGTCTTTCCCGTGTTCGTCATGTTATTCTGTGGGAGCGTACACTTGGACTATAGACCATTTATTTTTATATCCTGGTAAATGTATATTAAGAACCGCTATTCTCTCTGATATACCCTTGAATTCATCAATGTTCCTTTCTAAATGTTTTTTGACCATAAAGCCTACTCCATGGCTTCCTTTTGTTTCGCCTTTGTAGAAGAATATATATTCCTGGTGGTCTTCGATACTTTCTCCTAATCTTCGCACTTCACTTAAGCCTAATATATTCCATTTTATGTTAGAAAGTGCTAGCTCTAGTTCGGTAAGTCGCTCTTGTGTTCTTAGTGTTAAGCAGTTTAAAGTTGCTATGTACAGTTTTTCATTTCTATTTGTTTTTAATGTTTCAGTGTTGGGACTATTTCTTTTTCTTATAGGAGCTGGAAGGGATTGGTCCTTGACCCCCACGGGGACCAGCCGGTTTGGGGGATTATTGTGGGTTTTCTTTGTCTGGTTAGTAGTTTTCCCTCTGTGTGTTGTGTTCTTCCGGTTTCCGATGTGTGTTTTTACAGGTGTTTTGGCTGCGCTTCTTCTCGCGAGTTCTTTCTGTTTGCCATAGCATCAAAGGGGGTAGTTTTTGATTGTTTAGCTGGCTGCTTGACTCGTTCTTGATGTTCGGTTGGGCTAAAGCTGTTTGGAGATGTACTAGGGGGTGAAGAAGGAACTCTTTTCCTTTTATCTTGCTTTGTATGGTTGTTTTCCTTTATAATGAGCTTGTTATATTTTATTATGGCGTACTTCCCTGATTGTCTTGCCTCTATCAGTTTTGGTATGAGAGCTTTTCTTTCTTCGCGAACTTCTTTAGGGAAATCTTCTGCTATTTTAATATTTTCTGGATAAACTTTTTTGTTTATAAGTAGTTCTAGTTTTCGCCATTCCTATGTAAGAGTGATTATTATTGGTCTGGTCTTCTTTTCGGTCTTCTTTCCCATTCTTTCCGCTCGACTGATCTCCCATCGGTCCCACTCCGCACCATTATACTTTTTGTTGGGGCTATTTAAAGTTTCCAGAACTAAACCCATAAGCTCAGTATTGTTGTTTTCCGTTTCATGCACGCCGTGAATGATCACATTATTTTTCCTCGAATAAACCTCCAGATTTTGTATTTTTTGTTATAGTTTTTCATTTTCTACTTTAAGTTTCTCTGTCTCCAGTGCCAAAGGCAACAATTTTTCTTCTATTGTTGAAGAAATTGTGTTGTGGACTGTTGTGTTAATAGCATCAGTTTGTTTTTGGAATTCTTCTTTCATTTTATTCCATAATGCATTTATTTGGTCTTCCATGATATTATGTGACAGTTTCCGAACGTATGTTGTGAAGAACGGAACGTATTTTTCCTTGTAGGTTGTCAATCTTGCTCATATGTCACTGACGTGGATCGCTGACGTTTATTTATTTTTATGATGACAACACTAGTCTCTTGTTGTTACGTTGGCTGTCTTGTCAGCTAAACGTCGTTTTTGTCGTTCGACTTTTTAGGTTATGTTCACTGATGGTTTTTACACTCGTTTTATGCTGTGATTATATCGTGATACACTGACCTTTTTATTTAATCGGATGGATCGGGTTTTAGTCTATTGTTTTTTGCACTGACCATTTAAAATGGTGTATTTTACACTGGTTTATCGATTATTTCTTCGGAGAACACAGTAAGCCATCTTTACTTGTCGAGAACCACAAGGCATACAAAATGTTAATTTGTGATATTTGAGATCTTTTAATCCTAGAAACAATATGACTGATTGAGCTTAACTTATATGTATTAAATATGTGTCTAAAATCAACAGCGGTGTAGTTTTAAACATTAATTTGGCTTCTTTCAAGTGATGTTGGCATGCATTGTGGGAATCATATTTTAAATAGGGCTTGTTACTTATTTACATGATCCTATGTTCCAGGAACATTATCAATGTAAAGTCCAGGGTGTAACATTTTATTATGGAAATATATCCGTTGCTTCACAAACTTCGCAGTGCTGTATCACCCCCTACAGATTCACAATTCGTCTGCAGTTGATGTGGCAAGAAATGCCGCGCTGCTATAGGTTTATACAGTGACCAACGTAGATGCGGCAAGCGGTAGCGGACCCATCCGGTCACCTACTTACAGTAATTACTACAAAAAAATCTTTACCAATTAATCCAAATTACTACCATCACCTTGGTTATCTTCAATTGTTACCAATGTGTTGATGTTGTGTCCATAGTGAGCAATAAGTATGTAAGTAACTATTGCGTATTATGTTATGAGTTATGAACAAAGTGAACAAATAATTAACATTTTCATTTCAAAGTTCAATATCTCAATATCGGCTGAACCGATTTTGTTGAAACATAGCTAAGAACCATCTCGATCATGTTAGCTTTTGGAAAAAAAAACGCTTTAAAATCGGTCCATTCTTTTAGGAGCTACAATGGCACAGACACGTCAAACTTATAACACCCCTCTTTATGCGTCAGGGGTTAAAAAACAATGGAACACCAACATCGAACAATAAATCTCTTTTAGACATATAAGCTTTGGGTAGCAGGAAATTTGGAGTTTAGTGCACCAGAGTTAACATAGTTTATATTTATGTGATCTCTAACCCCATTATTCATAAAACTTAAAATGCCTCTGCTAAATAAAATGTGCTTTGTCCCTTTTTTGCGAACACAAATGTCAAAGTGAAAGATAAAGACAAACGAATTCTGTCGACATTTTAGTTAAAATAGGCTTGTAGATCGTTTATGAATACGGCCGTAATAATTTGTCAATAATTACAATCATCACCACCATCCTCTACATTAGTAAAAATGAGTGGTCTGTGTAGTATTGAGTGTTCTAATTGTTCTGGATGCTCACTGATGAAAATCGTTTTCCAATTTTTCAATCATCAATCAACTTACAAACTAAATAAGTTAAAAGCACTAAAAACTAATAAATGGTTTTATGGAGCTAATCATGGTGATATTTCGCCCTATTTACATTCTACAAAAAACCAGGAACACCCATACCCAATTCGAGTACCTATATCATTCACTAGCTTCTGCCCGCGACTCCGACCGCGTGGAACTCGTTTTTATCGTATCTCCATACAAACTTTCACCCCCCATTTCACCCCCTTAGGGATTGGTTTTTGGGATAAAAACTATTCTATAGCCTTCCCTGGGAATCAAACTCAGTCAATATTTATACCAAATTACACCCGTTCAAACTTTGCACCCCAATTTAATCCGCTTAGGGGTGGGTTTTTCCAAAACCCTAAAATACTTTTCTTGTATTGTAATAAGGTGTCCATACATAAAGTTTCAAGTCTTTCACTTAAAATTTTACTCCATCCCCATACAAACTTTAACCCCCTTGAGTGTGGAATTTAACCTATTGTGGACTGGTTTGGACTGGGCGTTGATATAAGTAAGTGAGTGAGTCAGGACTTTTACGATTATATGTACCTATAGATTACGGCTTTCTGCTCTGATAACAACAAACGCGCATCGGCATCGATTACGTTTGTGATGTAATGAGCGTTTAGATAGTTAGTCATTAATCATTATCGATGAATGGCATAAAGTAGCGAGGCTGCGCGCGCGCGTACAGTTCGTGTCGAACGTGCCCGTGTTGTACACGCGTTGCAAAAAATTGGTTAATTATTGAATCTTGTTAAAAAGTGAGTTATTGTGTACGGTGAGTTTTCTAACATTATAGATGTGTTAATTGAACCTTATTTTTTTATGGTTTATTTCGGTTGTTTTTATTTTAATGCTCGGTGTAATGAAAATGTTACATTTGCGTTTTTTTTTATCGTACGCTATTAATAACTGACTGACATAATTGAACTAGCGAGCGAAGCGAACGAAGCTCTCCGTTTCGGCTTGGGCCAAAATTCTTTTGTATATCCGGAGAGCCGGATGTCCGGCGACAGGTCGCCTTTCTCTACCGATTCTCTCGAAATGTTGTGAGTGGGTTATTGCTCAAGTTATTTTTTTTTTTTTACTATTCCATTTTCCAAAATAAAATGAAATTATAAAAAAAGATAGGCTCGTTATTATTCGTTGACGAACATAAGTCTATTAAACACATTACCATACCTTCAGATTTGTTGCAGGGTAAAAAAATAAGTTAACAGCCCAAGCACAGTCTGGTTTTTGTATGGAGCAGGGCAGATTAGTTTTGCGACTTTCATCATCGGATCCTAGCGTTATTCCCGGTTGTGCCCTAAACGAGCCTGGGGTCCGCTTGGACACTTAATCCCATGATTTTGCGTAGGTACTAGTTTTTACGAAAGCGACTGCCATCTGACCTTCCAACCCAGGGGGAAACTAGACCTTATTCGGATTATTTTTGCGACGTTGCCACTCAAAATTAAAGTATTACGTTTCAATCACTTTTAATAGAATAAAACTATTCCATATTTATCGTTAATTATAGTCTTTGAGAGACGTATCAGTAGGCTAAAGGCTAAAGTTATAAATAATAATACGGAAGTGGCCAAAAATGTTTTATTTTTATTTTCTGGCCCGGTTGTTCGAGTAATCTTCTCTAAGATAAAAACGCGTTTTAAAGCAGCGCACTACTAACTCACACAAAGATAAGTCAATCAACTTTATGCTTTATGAATAAGAATAAGTATAACACAAAGCAGAAAATACAATAATTAATGGCGCCGACTGCGTTCCGCGACAAAACTTTATATTTTTATTCGTTCTGTTTATAAATTCGTCTAATTGAAATGAAATGAAATGAAATATATTTATTCACGAAAAAAGCAATTCAAAACATAGTTGTCATGGTACAATTTGCGCACACTACATTTGGCTGCGCGTGATAAGGAGAGGGGCCGTCGTTATCAAGTCACTAAATTCGTTTTCACCCCGCCGGTCACCCGTCACGAAGCTAGACCTCTACCTTCGCTTAGTTACTACGCATCGCGGTGTCAAGATATATTTGTGCGTGAGCGTTGAGGTTAGCTTAAAACAAGTTAGAGAATAGGGGGGCTGTTGTGTTTCCGGTCCTGCACGGCAATCACGAGACGGCGCGCGAGCTCTCTCGATTTTTCTCGCACTATCCGTCTCTCTCTTATTAGAACACTTAGAACAAGAGGTATAGTGTGAGAAAAATCGAGAGTATGTCGCGGCCGTCGCACGATAGAGGTCCTGGTAGTGAGTAAGGGCGCCTGAGCTTCAGATGATGCTCTGTGTGTGATAGAGACCTGCATTTGCCTGATCAATAGAGGGTCGACCACACGCTTGTGATTCTTCTGGAGTCGCTAGCTCCCATACGCTTCGGTGTCCATTGTAGACCGTATGCTTGTTAACCACCGTCGTAGTATACAAAAGATGGCCGGTGTGTTGATTCAAACTTTCACGGTTCTTACACATTATTTTAACTAAACGGGACTTAATTTATAATTCTACAATAATTTGACAATTAAACCTACTTTCTCGTGACCAAGGTCAAATCAAGGCATCAAATTAGCGTATCCACCCGATCCCGAATCCTGTTCTCGGAGCTCAAGCACTGTCAGTACCGGTAACCGGTTAAGGCTCAAGTAATCAGTATTATATAATCTTGCATATGTGATGGGTTAAATAGTTCAAACCTCGGTAGCACCGTGTGAAGCAAATATTAATAGGTCTTAAATTAATGGTGACAAAAATTACTGCAGGATTCCAGACATACACATACGGAAAGGCTAATAAATTTCATATAAGTGTTACCTGTCTACTGATTTGTCATCGGTTTTATAACCAAAATGAACCGGTTCAAATATACACCGAGATCTACTCATTCTTCGTGTGCATTACTTTTAGTGTGTTAACTTTTAATGTGTATAACTTTTAGTGTGCATAACTTTCTTAGTTTAAGAAAGTTACTACACTAAGGTCGTGACCATAAACTGGTAAATAAGTGAGTTTAATTATACGCGATTAAGTCCAGTTTTGTAATAATAATGGCTGGTAAGTGTGGTTAGCCTAGTTGGCTTGGCAGTGTCCCGCGTGCATGGCACTTCAAGTACTTAAATCATATCCTAACTTTCATACCATCCATACTACTATTATAAATGCGAAAGTGTGTTTTTCTGTCTGTCTGTTACCTCTTCACGCTTAAACCGCTGAACCGATTTAGATGAAATTTGGCTTAGAGATAGTTTAAGTTCCGGGGAACGACATAGGGTCGTTTTTATCCCGGAAATCATCCCCTAAGGGGGTGAAAGTTTGTATGGAGCAACGATATAAACGAGTTCCACGCGAGCGGAGTCGCGGGCGGAAGCTAGTAATGCATAAAACAAGCGAATTTAGAGCGATTACACACGGCGATTTTAAGCAGCGATACAAACGTGCGACTGTTTCGCGACTAGTTACTAGCCATATGTCACCTGTCTAAATCACTTGCATCAATATTATACTGCTGTATAAAGTGCCTACACGGTTACCGTTCTTAGAGCATAATGTGAGACTGTAATCACAGAATAAAGCGAGCGAAGGAAACGAAGTTTTCCGTCTCAGCTTGGGCCGAAACTATGTCGTATGTCCAGATGTCCGGCGGTTCTCCAATACAAGTCGCATTACTCAACCAATTCTCGTGAAATTGGGTGAGCTGGTTCAATAATTATATAGTTTTTTTTGACGATTCAGTTATCGAAAATAAAAATAAAACAAACTCGTAGCGTACAGCTCACAGTGCCACTAGTAGTAATAAGGTACAGAAAGTCCGCTTCCTTAGTAAACAGTTGATGACGTTAGATGACCTGTTTAACCTCTACTAACTCTGAACTCGCAGACCCGCCTTAAAAAAAAGAACAAATTAGAAAAAGTTAGTCGACAAAAAAAACGAAATTTCATGAGAATCGGTTGAGAATTTTGACCTGTTTAATTGTATATATTTTGTTGTACATAGTAAAAAATAGTAACTCACTATATAACGTCCCATAAAAAAATTGTAAGTTTAACTCGTTGTAATTCTCGTGTACCTTCATAATTATTTCTCCCTAATTGCGTGATTATCTAGAACATTGACAAAAACTAATTCAAAGACGAAGTTTAATGGGATTAAAAAACTTATTTTTGTATGAATTCTCATACAAGAATAAGTTTTTTTCAGCTCTTTGGTGCTCCATTTACTTAGCTGTTTCTGAACTGCGTGGAACTTAATTAATTCATACGATTAATTAATTATATCTATAGATAAGGGTATCTAGGAGGAGGTAGGAAGTACTACTAATATTATAAATGCGAAAGTTTAGATGTTTGGATATTTGTTACTCAATCACGCTTAAACGGCTGAACCGATTTGAATGAAATTTTGCACGAAGATAGTTTATAGCCTGGATAATTTACTTTAAAAACAAAGTTTTAACCGACTTCAATTTAGTACTCCGCCAAGCCACGAGAACATTTCCACATTTATTTTCCAATTTACCACATGAACTGATTTCCGAGAGCAAATGCGTTGATTATTAGGGAAAATGAGTTTCCCTCAATTTCTTCAGGGTTCCACCATCAGATCCTGGTTTCCTTACCATGGGACCACCCTTGGAATACTCCCTTTCCAACAAAAAAATAATAATCAAAATCGGTTCATAAACGACGAAGTTATCCGCGGACATACATAAAAAAAAAACGGTCGAATTGAGAAACCTCCTCCTTTTTTGAAGTCGGTTAAAAAATATACGGTCGAATTGAGAAACCTCCTTTTTTGAAGTCGGTTAATTAAAATATAGGATAGTTTTTATCCCGGGTCCACGCGGACGAAGTCGCGGGCGGAAGCTAGTACCATATAAGATTAGAAAAATCGTGCGTAATTTGACATGCGATTTCAAGGAAACCATTTTGAAACGCAAAAGCATTAGTAGGTACTGTTAAGTTTGAAAAGCACTTATTGATCGAAATAAGTAAAACTTGTACAAAATTTTGCTTTGATATCCTACCATCCTACTAATATCATAAATGTGAAAGTTTGGATGTTTGGCTGTTTAGGTGTTTGGATGTTTGCTCAACCGATTTGGATGAAACTTTTTACGAAGATAGTTTAAAGCCTGGATTAAAATATAGGATATTTTTTATCCCGGGTCCACGGAGACGAAGTCGCGGGCGAAAGCTAGTCCTAGATAAACTAAGAAACATACTGTCTGTTGAAATTCTAATGTTATACGCTCTACAATGCACAAAATATAAAACTAAGTACCTTATTCATTACAGAAGGACACAGCATGCATCAAGTAACAGTGAAAATATAATAGTACATTGTTTAACTAGGGGCGTAAGTGGAATATTGCGAACAAGAGTCTATCAGAAGCCCGACGCCGAAGGCGGAGGGCTTTTGATGACTCGAGTTTGCAATATTCTTACGCCCGTGTTATACACAATGTTTTTCATCACATTTGCGAGGAAACAATTACATTTTAGATGAAATTAATACAAATCGTAATAAAAACTGCGACATGTCAGTTGTCCATTTTGTTGAATTTAACGTGAGGCGCGTATGGCAAAGACCCTCCGGTATACAGCCACGATTTGAAAACATTTAAAAACATTTTACATGTACACTAAATAACTACATATTAAATCTGTAAATAATACATGTTTAACAGAAACATGTTTTAGTTAGTGGTTTTAAGTTTAAATTTATTTATAAATACGTTTTCAGACATCGTATTTGATATAAAACCTCTTTACGTTGTAACTGCCGCATGAGTGACAGATACAATTTAAGAAAAAAACCATTACGCCCGTGGGCGTAACATAGGCTATTACAGCTCTGTACGTCTGCGCATTATGAAGCCCGTTTCGAGCAAGTGTGATGAAAAATAAAAACTGATTAGCTACAAAAATTCAAAATTCAAATATTTATTCTGAAAGTAGGCCTCAAGGGCTCTTTCACATGTCCGAGCTTACAAATTCAATTAATTAACATGAAATTACATTTAATACATAGCAACAATGAAAACATAGACAATACCTGGGCACACATTTTCCGGGAGATGTATAGTCTCCGGGTCCATTATCACAATAATCTTATTCTATAATAATAAGGAGATGTAAATTCTCCAGCCTCAAAATTAAATATAATAATAATAATGGAGATGTAAAGTCTCCAGCGTCAAGTAAAATAAAATAACTGAGATGTAAAGAGTCCCTACAATTAGTTTACTACTACTAATGAGACATAACATGCCAAGTCAGGACACAAACAAAGTCTTGTCACAAATCGTGGCTTTTATGAATGGGATGGTTGACGAGTTGAGATCAATACAATTTTGATGTTTCTTATATGCCATAAACATCCGTGACAGTGATGTAGCTTAAATAATAGTACTTACGTACCAAGGGCGGTGAATTCGTGAAAGGCCCAGATCGCAGGTGTTTGTGGCCCGAAACGTACAGGTAGCTGTACATTTATCATTTACATGTGTAAGCTGGAGTAAAGCACCCTACAAACGATGCCATTTGTCACATCAACTTGTTGAACGAGCGAGCGAAGCGAACGAAGTTCTTTGTATCGGCACGTTTCGGCTTGGGCCAACATTCGTTCGTAAATCTGGCTGTCCAGATGTTTTCCTTTACAAGTCGCATTTCTGAACCGATTCTCGTGAAATTTTGTGAGCAGGTTCAATCATTTCCTTAAAAACTCAATAAAAATGTTTTTTTTAAAAAGCACGGACTCGCGTGTTCTACAGCTTACAGAGCTACTAGTTACAGTTACAATGAAATGTATGTTCTGCTGTGTCATTCCAACTATAGCAAGTTGTTATGACAAATTGCTACGTATATGTGCCTTTAATGCCACCAGACACGTGACATTACATTAATTCTTACCCTACTTAAACAAAAAATGCCTTCCATATTGTTATATCAGTATAACAAAATAGCATAGCATACATTGTAACGATCGGGTTTCCATTTTATATATAGTCCTTTCACTAGCACTTATTGTAGAGTTTTTAAAGGTCAGCCAATCCAGCTCTGTGTTATATTTCACTTCCTTGTTTTGACACAAACAGTTTATGTTAGCGTGAGAAATGATTCTTGTAATGTATCTTGGATTGAGTGGGGAAAATGATGACATCTCAAAATCAACAACATGACAGCCTATGACGGGGACATACAAGCGTAATATGGCCTGCATAATAGAAGGCAGACACCGTAGCCTACGTCTGTAACTCCAGATGTCACAAGGGCGTTGCCGACCCCGTGCGGTTTTGAAGATCATTGTGTATGTGCTATCAGTGGCGGTAAACGGTAAACTCTATCATAACTTTTCCGGGCTGCCGTAAAGTTGCCGTAGGGTTGCATATAAAGAATATGCAGGTCTCTCATTATCATTATATTATTATGTGCAGAGAAAACAGTGGTGTTATTATGGGCGCGATATTCTGAAAGATGGAGCTACTTACCCAGTTCGGCTCCAAATATGAGTGAGAACACTTATCACTGCTTCACACCTGACAAGACAAAGACACAAAATTAGATATCATTTTTAACGCGATTGAGCTTTTTCCAATAAAAGTGTACATAACTTTTATTTATTTATTTTATTTTTATTTATTCGGGGCATTAACAGCATTAGGTACAGCTAATAACGAAGCCAGTTATAGACGTCCACCGAAATACAGTTAATGGAAAAATAACGTAAAAGCAGAGTAATTTTAGAATGAGACTTATTTTATTAAAACATGTTTTTTTTCATTTTGCACTGTTTTCGTGTCTTTATACTCAGAATTGTTAAAACTGAAGATCGTCATAGCCCTACAAGAAAAAAAGCCCAAATATTCCATTTCAGAACGTCACATTTTTGCAGTCTTTTTATGTAAATGGTCGCGACGTACTGATAGAAAATCATGCACAGTAAAACAATACCAACGAATCAGAGTAAAAAAAAAAACAGAAAAGAAAATAATGGTAGGTACTTACACTTTTTTCTGTGTATCTGTCTGTGGTATCGTAGCTCCCAAACGGATGGACCAATTTGAATGCGGTCTTTTTTGTGTCATAGATAATTTTATCTCGAGTGTTCTTAGCCATGTTTCATGAAAATCTGTTCAGCCGTTTTTGAGATATGAATTTTGAAATGAAAACGTCGGGGGTTTTCAACTTTTCTAAGTTGTTTTATAAACGCTCGATTCATTTAGTTACTTAGTTAATTTAGTCTTACTCTGCTCTGCATAATATTATTCTTCATTTTTTTCCCTTTCGTATCTTTCCTTCCTTCTGTTTTCCCTACAACTGTCTTTATGTATTACAATAATGATAATGTAAGTAGTATATATATAATATACATTTGTTTTCTCTAATCAAATCCAAAACTTGGGTGATAAAAGATTAAGACATGGTTGTTGCAAATTGAACACCCGTCAAGTTACTAACGATTCAAGTAACATTAGTAACGTTTTCTTGCATTACTCGACAACTTCACAGATTATGTTACTCGTTTCTGACATTTTCTCTAGTTTTGACCTTTTCTGTTTTAATTAAACGATTAAAAATAAATAAATAAATAAAGTCTCTTAACCTTTAAACAGCGACCTGTCATTCTCATGGAGGTCGTATTTCTCTTCGGTATTTTGAAATCGGATAAGTCGTTCTGAAGATTACCCATTAGTCCGATTACATACAATGCTACAATCAACCTTTTCTCTTTATAATATTAGTAAAAAAGTATAGATTACCTCTTTATTATTATGTATAAATAAGTATAGACAACTGATTTAAACTCTAAAGTATGCCAGACGGTATATCGGCGTAAATTTTAGAAAAAATCCACCTCGGTACTCAGTACTAGGATATACCGACACATAAAGTTCTTTTGTGGAACTCTTAGGTAGCTATAATTTAGTGTTCTAATTCATTCATTCATTCATTTATTTCGTGATGAAATATTGTATTTTACATGACAACTTAAATACCCATGTCACCACCACACATTCACTTCCTTACTAATATTATATATGCGAAAGTGTGTATGTTTGTCCTTCTTTCACGTCGCAACGAACCGTTGTATTTAAGTGTTTTTGTATGGAGATAGTTTAGAAGCTGGAGAGTGATATAGGCTACTTTTTCCAGCGGGAAAACATCTAATTCCCACGGGAAACTTCAATTTGTTACATTTTCCTAGCTAGTTTTAAATAATGTTAATTTCAATAAATTATTATAATGCTATATTTCATTAAGTTGGGTACCTACATACTAAAATTATCTCGGTTAAGGTTTATGATTGTACGGCCAACTGGTGAATGCTGTTAGGTATTTAATTTTATACTCGTCATATTACCGAAATTGCGTTGTGCAGAAAATGTTGAATAAAAGATTTCTTCGAACCGATTTCTCAGTTTTCCTAGAATTTTATGACGATACTAAAGATACCAAATTGCCTTTTAGACAGTTTATCATTCGCATCCTTTTAAAAGAAATATAAGGAAGTACTAGAAGTATGTTAACTTGTATCCTACTAATATTATAAATGCGAAAGTTTAGATGTTTGGATGTTTGTTACTCAATCACGCTTAAACGGCTGAACCGATTTGAATGAAATTTTGCACGAAGATAGTTTATAGCCTGGATTAAAATATAGGATAGTTTTTATCCCGGGTCCACGCGGACAAAGTCGCGGGCGGAAGCTAGTTGCTTAATATGCAAGTCATGTGTCATAACAAAGATAGGGTAGATAGGCGCATATCGATGAAGGTTATAAAGATATAATGAAACTAAAGTCAATTTCAATGAACGTCATTCTGAGCAATGACGCGCTTTGCAGTATCCAAGAGGCAACCGGATGGCTCGCGGTATTTGAGCTCCCGATATTTGCAAGCCAAAGTGCGCCAACTTGGCCTGGGGCGCAAATAGGGAAATGTATGAAAAATAACAGCGGCCAAGTGCGTATCGGGCCACGCGCAGTACACTGCGGGTTCCGTAGTTGCCTGTGACCCCATCAAAAATTAGGGCAATATCTCGCAAACGAATCACCGACTTGAAAAATGGTTTTAAGAAATTCATAATATTTAAACAAGCTCTCCAACGATACCCCAGATTATGGTTTTAACGAGGAAAAAAATACTTCCCCACTTTACGTTACTGAAAAAAATATTTTTTTATCGAGATTTCATTCTACCGTTTTGTCGGCGTAATTGATTTTTAAATACCCATGCCGAATTACAGTTTTCTAGTAGTAGGGGTTACTTACTGAGCTAAGTCGAAGATGGACAGACGGACAGATGGACGGACATGGCGAAAGGATAAAGGTTCCTTGTTGACTACGGAACCCTAAAAACCGGTACCTACTGCAACTACACGTCATTGCTGTAACTATTAGTTTCAATAGCGAGCGCCAATTAAGCTCCACTCCCACCGGCGAGGCGCGAGGATCAAATCCAACTTGCATACAGTGATACTATAGTATCCGTAAAACTAAGTGGCGAGTCAGGTCATAAATCATTAGGTCATGCTATCTCTTTCGCACCTGCACTGCCTTATGGAGCGGGCCGTGCAACAATAGTACTGACTTTTATTGCCTGTCTCGCCACTTGATTTTGCGGATGGTATAATCTATATTTATACGAATAATTAAAAGTATGTGAAAAATAATTGTCTACTGGTGAAAGAACGTTTGATATATGAGTACTTGCGGAGCCCCATGCATATTAACTTTAAATAATAACCTCGCGTACATTTCCTCTTTATTATATTGCTAGCTACATCCGCGGCTTCGGTCACGCATTGCAAAGAATGCAGGCAGACCAGCGAGATAAAACATAGCCTATTAATACCACGCAGAAAGTTACACGCACCAGTGTTGCCAGATCGCCCCAAAAAAGGACGGTTTTCCGTCCCTTTTAATGCCATACCGTCCTGTTGTCGTCCTTTCCAAGGTGCCGTCCCTTGGAAAGGACAACAACAGGACGATATGGCATTAAAAGGGACGGAAAACCGTCCTTTTTGGGACGATCTGGCAACACTGACACGCACACGCAGGCGCAGGTTAAAGAATTTTTGAACCCGAGATAAGCCGTTTCGGAAATTACCTATACAAACTTACAAAGCAACAATCTCACAGACTTTTCTCCTTATAATATTTAGTAATATTGCTATTGATAGACTAGCTGCCCACGTGACTTCGTCCGCGTATTGCAAAGAACGTATCCAAGCCCACGGCATAAAATATAGCCTATAGATAACCATCCAGAAAATTCATTCTACACGCAGGTGAAAGAGTTTTTGAAACCGGGTAAGCGGTGCCGAGGTTTACCCAAAACATATAAACTTACAATCACCGACTTTCCTTCTTTATATTATCAGTACCTATATAAGTATAGATTATCTCGAAACAATTGCATCAAAACTTACTTATTAATATTGTATTATAGTTAGGGGATGCTCATATTAAGCGTTATGTGATTCATTATCTTTTACAAATGACTAATATTTCAGTAATGAATACGAAATTTAGGTACATAGCGATCTTTTTCTTGTTTCATAAAACCTAGTATTTTATTCATTAATAGTATTGTTTGGGTTATGTTTACGGAGATAAGAGTGGATTGACCGATTAATGTTCGTACAATCATTATTCATGTTAAACATTTACGTGGTTACCGGGATTTGAACCCAGGATCCCCAGCTTCGCAGGCAGGGTATGCTCATTGGGCTAAACTGGTCGTCAGGCATATTTCCAATTTTAAACGTACGTCAACGAACTTTTCTACATTAAAAGGTGGTTAATTTACATAACAAGATTAAAGTTATCTATATGCGAATTCCAATCCACGTTGGAAATATAAATATTCGTCCGTAGACGTCTTAGTGGCCCGAAAACATCGAGAAAAAGTGTATCGTTTATATGGTCGTCATACCTACTCGTCGTCGTCATCTGACTATAATTTTAGATCATAAATTCATAATATAGTCTACCTTTTATGTATAATTTGTTTTATGTGTATTTATTAGCATAGTCGAGAATTATCGCTGAGTATTTATTTTCTAAAGTCGTCGTAGTTCAGCGGGCGTAGCATAGTTGCAGGTTTATCGATACGACATAAAGACATCTGTCACTCTCGCACTCGCATACTTGTCGGAACGTGGCGGATGTTTTATATCCAAAGCGATAAGTGATAAAATGGGAATCAAGCTACGCCCGCAGAAGCTACAGAATATTCTGTTCCAATGAAAATTAAAAGAATAAAAACCCAACCGCTTTTAAAAACAAAACCTATCTATAGGTAACCGTCTAAATTCTAGAGGTCTCGCGAATTTATAGATACCCCTTCATTCATTAGAATCCATCCATAATTGTGCCAAATTCGAGGGAGACTCGTCAAAAACGTATAAGCCTATCTAATATTATCCTTCCTTTCCACTTTTCGCAGCCGGGGTGATAAAATAAGTCGTCAGAACTTGTTCACAACGCTGACATATAACTCGCCGTATGCAAGCAATATTAAGTTTGATCTTCGAACACGAACACATTTTACAGAAGTCGAGGTTCAAGATATACTAGGCGAGTCCAATAAAGTTGTGAATCGCCAGTAACCTGGCGTGTACTGCGGACCCGGATCCATATTACGATTGGAGGGAAAACGGTCGCGCGTACTGAATTGTCATGTGAATAATGATGGTCAAATCTGGGCTAAATGGTCGTTTTAGAATCGTAATGTATTTCGGTGAGAGCCCACGCGTCGTCTTGTGCTAACCGTGCAAACCGTAGCATGGGCAGCCTTATCACACGATAAGTGACAGGATAGAGCGTCCGTCACTGGCTGACACTGTTCAATAGAACGAGACGGACGCTCTATCTTGTCACTTATCGTGTGATAAGGCCGACCATGATACGGGGTCTGGTCCACGCACAGGGCTATAATGTCTACTACTACTCGAGTGACAGTGATATAGTATTTTTTGGGCGTTTGCGGTAGCAACTCAAAACCGCACCATCGTATGTTGTAGACTGCGCGATAAATAGAGAAAACAACTAGACGTGTAATACTAATACTTTAACCTACAATCTTTATGCACCAATAAATTGTTGTAGTGAGACTCGCTCGTCCCGGCTGTGCCAGTTTGGGTGAATGAATAATTCCAGCGTTCATCTCTTCCCGTCGCATTGCTTTGCATTCTAATAGCTAGTTTCCTCGTGTAGCGTTGTCGCTTTGACTGTGTCTAATGTGCCAAAGCCTTGCTTTATTTGTTTCGGTTATAAATTGAAACTTATAGCAAAATGTACTAAGGCGCTTTGTAGTGTATTCTCAGAAATGGAAATACATTCCAAGGATTTTTATAACCCTTGACGCAAACAAGGGGGGTGTTGAAAGTTTAATATGTGTATCTATCTGTGAAATTGTGCAATGGGAGAAATGATTTTAGTGCGGTTTTTTAAATAAATAAATAAACAAATATTAGGGGACGATCTTACACAAATCGACCTAGTCCCAAACTAAGCAAAGCTTGTACTATGGGTACTAGACGACGATAAACATACTTATATAGATAAATAAATACTTAAATACATAGAAAACATCCATGACTCAGGAACAAATAATCGTGCTCATCACACAAATAAATGCCCTTACCGGGATTCGAACCCAGGACCTCTTGCTTCGTAGGCAGGGTCACTACCAACTAGGCTAAAGCGGGCGGCGGTTTTTAATCGAAAGTCTTGTCTGACATATATATTTATATATTTTCTTCCTCGTAAGGCCCGCTGTACATCACAATGTACAAAGTAACACTTATAATTCAGACCCAGTCAGACTGGACTATACTCGTACCCTCAAGTAAACACCCAATGTACATTGCGATGTACACTAACGTTCTCATAACATTTCATTTAAGTTTTACCGCCATCGGCCATTTTGATTAAACGCTCTAAATGAAAGATGACAGGAGTGACGTTTGACGCTTGATGACATTAGTAATGTCGAAGGAATCCATAATCAGCCATTTTGTCTCGACCATGCTACGAAATCGGATGTCACGTAAGTTGATTCTAGTTTTATTAGTTGAATCTTGCGTTTTTTATTAAAAAAACTTATTTGCCATTAAGATATATACATATATAACAGTAATTAATTGTTATTTTAATGAAATATGGTGGTTATCTATTGTTACGTTTTGTTGAAAGAACGTGTGCATCGCAGTGTACAATGGGCGTTAGTCACTATGTAATTATTATTTGTCTAGAGATGAGGACATTACATGTTAGTCTGCAAGGTATTTGTAAATATGGGCTTTGTAGGCTGACTCAAATAAATAAATAAATAAATTACCCGCTTGCTCGGCGAATCTGAAATCGATGCTTTTAAAAAGTGATTGTTTTACAATTTGAGAGGTTTATGTAAATCATAAACCTCTCAATTTGTAAAGTCGGATATTATGTTAAGTTGCTGTTGTGAGCATATTAAATTTTGTAGAAGTTTTTGTTTTTTTTTACCAAAATGACAATGTTACCTTTGTTATTTTTATGTAAGAGTAAGAGTTTTTTTGTTACAATTTTATTATAAAGATGTCAAATCTGTTAACGGATTGATAAATCTCTCGCTAGCTTAGCTTAGTTTTTGAATAGATGATGATTCTACACACCTTTTGATAAACATTTAATGAATCTAAGATCTCAAAAGAATGTGATCGGTTGTTAATGATAGTATTTAGTAAATAAAAGTAAGTATATTAAGCGATCTCATTATTGTTACTTCAACTAGAGTTGAAAAATAATAATTTTAAGTACTTTTGTAAACATTTAAATGTTTCTAAGGCTGAAGAAATGTGATTATTTGCTGTCATTAAAAAAAAACGATTTTTTTAAGCACATCAAATAATCACTTTTTATAATACTGCTTTTTATTTCAAATTTAATAAGGCGTAAAGACCCAATGTTCATTATAATGAATAGCTCCTATGGGATTCAAATCGGTTACATTCTACCTGTCAGACCATAAAACAACTAGAAAAAAATAATCCCGGACAAGTTCTTGAATAAAAAAAAAACAAAAAATAAGTCTTGGGCCGCAGGTACATGTATAGATATTGTAGATTAGAATGAACATTGGGCGTTTAAATCTTGTGGTATAATTTGAGCTTGGGCCTTACGAGGTTAATATTTTTTCTTCATCAACAACTTGAATTTTTAGTAATTAGCTGTAATTTGCAGTTAAATACATTACATTAGGTACCGACCCTGTCAATAATCGATAGGTTTTCTAATATGTTGAACAGTTAAATTTTGAGAAGGAAATCTGAAAACAGGATTTTTTTTTTTTTTATTTTAACATGAAAATATAAAATATGTGTAACGTAAACACATCATTTTGTTGGCGATGAGCTCGCTCGTTTTATGACAAAAGTAGGTATACATAGAAATTACACTGTACATACTACCAGCCCGACGTAGCCCATTCATAACTCATATCATGTTATTTTCCATTTAATGATGACATTAGTTGCTTAACACGTCCGGTGCCATAGTTTTATTCAAGGCAACCACTGTGTTGATCATAGTAAATGGGCGTCCTTACATTAATCATACTTTAATCAATTAAAAAACTCTTTCTGTTAAACAACTCATTAAACAGCACGAATGTAACCCCGAATACCGGAAGCAACTCCTTGCATTTAGTTTATTTATTAATGTAATATGCAATTAACCTTGCAATCGATATCGAAACTTATTAATTGTATTGTCGAACAATATTTCGGTTTATTTGGTAATCTTATGTCTACTGCGTATTTCTCGTTTACGTACAGAAATAGTCAGGAAGGTCACATTCAGACGGTACGTAACATTGTACGGATTTTCGACACGATTGTACAATATCCGGTCCACCCTACCTAACCTTCATGTTTTGTTTCTTGATTTAAAAAGTTACAGCCTAGCTAATAGTTAGCACGATCGCATGTATGTCGGACATAGAGCATTCGTCCCTCTCGCACTAAGATACTTCCTAGTAAGATTCGTCGTCATCATCATATCAGCCGAAAGACGTCCACTACTGGACATAAGCCTCCCCCAATAAGTGCCACAATGACCGGTCCTGCGCCACCCGCATCCAACAGACAGGCAGACATGACCACGTTTGACAACGTAGAGGAATTACCATTCTATAAAATACTACCAATAACTTAAGAGTCCGCAGTAAGCTCGGCCGAATTTCACCTATAGTTCCTATACAAACGGAGTTTCGTTCTCATTTTAAAACTACGTGTTGGATTGCGACGAAACTTTGCATATGCAATGACATGTCTGTAATTAGTTTATATGGTTCCAGTTAATAAAACAAACGAAATACAGCAAAAACAAGTTCCGTATGAAAAACTTAATATATTTTTTAGAAGCTACATAAACTAATCACAGACCTGGATATACCTCATGTCATTGTAGATGCAAAGTTTCGTTACAATAGTAGTTTTAAAATGAAAGCGTAACTACGTTTGTATGGAGAATCGAGCTTACTAAGAGTAAGCTCGATTCTCCATACTAAGAGTCCGCCTCTTAAGCATAGCATTATAAGAGCTAACACTTTCTATGATTCGTTGTTTGTTATTTACAAGCCAATTTTAAGCCAATTTTTGGTACAAGCTTTTATTGCCCTCTGTATTTTTTTTCACAGTTATCCACTCGCGTAGAGAGGGTCCCACGGAGCCCAAACATGAAAGGTTTATATTGTGTAGTTTAAGATTTTCTATGGCCACCTTCTGTCGCCACCATTAGATCAGCTCGGTGATGCCATAATATCTGCGCCAAGTCAAGCAAAACAGCGGCACGGCCGTACCATCCTTTTCTCGAAGCAGTTCAGGCCATTTTCGTACCCCAATAACTTCGTTGTGGATAAAACTAGAAGCCTGAATTTTCAGGGGACCGGTTTTTGACTTTCGAGTCAAATAAAAGTAAATACGTTTGTAGTTTCAAAATGGCAAGGACTTACTTTCTACCATAGAATTGAATACGAGTGGTCAGTACCACTCGTTTATCAATTTTCTATCGCTATTTCAAAATAGCATTTCATCTTTTTTGACAGTTTTCCAGGGAAAGAGTGGAGCGACCGAATGTCAAAAATCAGTCCCCAGTAACCAAGTAGGCATTGTATTTATATTATATTTTAAATTTCATTAAATTTGAACTAGCAGTTTAAGAATTATAACTACTCATAAGTAGTAGTTAGGTAGTAGTAGTTATTTAGCTAGCAAATAAAAAATAATTAACACGAATGCCTGAGACTTTGCGCTACGAAATATCACACTTTCTTCGGTGGAAGAGTTTCGAGACTTGGCCTCTTTTTACATGGGATGGTTTTTATGGGGTTGCGTTTTTAACAAACTTACATTACTCGTAAGTCTACCTATGCCAAATTTCAGCTCAAGTGGCTGAAAAATTGGTAGCGAATTTTAAAAGGTAACTTACAAACAAACAGTGCTAGTTAAATAAAACCTTGTCACAAGTGAAGTCAGAAGATTTTTCAAAAACTCATCTGCCTTTTCTCACACGATTATGAGGAATCCAACTACACCTCATAGGTATGTCTAAATTAAGCCGGTTGGATTGCAGCCCGTGATATATAATTTTCTTGTCCACATACATACATATATGTATACGCTCGAAACACATAGCCCTCCTTCGGAAGCAGTCGGGTAAAAATGCAACTTCACTTTCACCTAGCCATGTGTATTTTAAAAATACATATTGCCCAAAGAAAACTGTTTATTTATCCTAAAATAACGAGTTCAATAAATCAAACGACGCGGGTGCTTTATAAGAGCAGTACATATATCACAGCGGGGCCCTTCGAATTTTCCTTTAACAAATTACAGGATTCGTGTTAGTCCGCCGATTACAAGTCGCCGATTCATCAACGCCGGTCGGCGCGGCACGTACTCGACCCATCTATCCCGACCGTCCAAAACGTGATCCGTCAAATGCTATCGCAGGCCCACCTTCATTGAACAACAAATTTTAATTCATGAGGTGCAAGGTACGGGGGAAGATTGAGCGAAGGCGCTTCGAACGACGTTTTCATACATTACTTTCTCAATACTAGACTGCTTGAGTGATTGCCAACGCTTTCTATTTATTTTGAAACATGAGTATTTTACCTGCTTGAAAAAGTGACTTGAGTTCAGCGAAATATTTTCACTAAAGTCTGAAGTGAATGAACCCATTAACCTTTTCGTATGTGTTTCAAAATTTATCAGCTAACCAGTAATAGCAGACAAGTCTTATCTCTTGTAATAACTAGCACAGTATATGAACAGTAGATAAACTTCGAACAAAGGTACATCGCACGGCTGCACACATGCGCGCGTGTTGGGTACGCACACACACATAGCCTTCGGGAATGATGGAGAATGCTTCAATTGGGGCCGCGCCGTTGCGGTGTTCGCTCGTTCTCACTCGCTACGTCAAAGGAAGCCGCCTCGTAGGTATGAAGACAGCGAGCCGCCAGTGCCACGATATCAAAAGGAGCCGAATAGACTTGTAACTAAGCACCTACCAACCTAGTGCAGTTTAGCAACTATTATACTTACTAGGAAATATTTTAGGCATAGGTAGTATAGTGGTATTAAAATATTCCATGAAGTGGGAAACTAAAAACACATACCCAACTTTCTATAACCCTAGTAGCATTTTAAGTTGGCACCACGTTGGGCCATTGAGCACCGAGTTGGCCCAACGAAATGCCATCGAAAATGCTACTAGGGAATATTATTACTTTGTGTATACAATATTGTCTATTAAACTGTAACAGAAATACTTTGCATACTTAAAAGCAAAATTAGTATTATAGGTATGCCAAGCCACAAACTTGACACAGCCCTGCGCATCGAGCGAAAGTAGGTAACGAACGCTCCTAAACGGCCTCAGATTACCTACTGTATTATTCTTCTATACTGTGTAACTAAGTAACGTTACGTACGTAGCGTAAACTATAAATAAATCAATATAAAGGGGCAATGTTGCTCAAATCCAACTAGTCCCATTGTCAGATTTAAGGCTTGTGTTATGGGTACTTGATTTCGATATTTATAATATACTAGCTGTTGCCCGCGACTTCGTCCGCCTAGAACTTGATTGCTATTAAATTATTGTGGGCGGAACCTCAATTATCGCCGACCCAAACAAAGTTCTACCATCTTAAGGTATGATTTCTGATATAAAAACTATCCTATATCCTTCAACTCATCTGTACGAAAAATTTCATCTAAATCCGTTCACGGATTAAGCGTAAAAAGTAACAGTGCGATGTGTCCATTAGTTTAAATTGCAAAATTTCAATTGAAAACTCCGTTTTTACAAATATAATATCTTAAAAATCATCAACAGACGTTCCTGCTTAAATTGTATATTTTTTCATAATCTAGGTACCTATTAAAGAAAGCTACATGACTGGAATTTTTTGCTTAAATCCGTCCTGTAGTTTTTTACTCACGTTAGTTCGGGCTACCTGTATAGTTTTGAAAGCAAACTTATCTAATGCTAAAAGACGGAGAACTTTCCATCTCCATTCACCGTCCCCATTTAACGGTGTTAGAGAATAAATTATTTTAATTAAGCCCCTTTACCCCCTTATTTCACCCCTTTAGGGGGCCAATAGATCTATATATTATAAAAGAAAACTGCTGTCCTGCTTTCATGTTTCTAGCCACAGTTTAATATTAAAAATCACACATTACTGAGGTATGTGAACTTTCAACCCCTATCTTAACCCCTTCAAGGGATGAATTAGGAAAATATCCCTTATCAATGTTTTTGACTGTACATTAGGAGCTTGTGGCCGAAGTTTTAAATGGCTAACTTTAAAAACGACATGTTTCCCATACAAACTTTCAACCCTTTTTTAATCCCCTTAGGAGATGATTCTTTATAGCAAAGTTAAATCATTTGTTTGGCTTTTTAGTAAGAAACTTTCATACAAAGATTCAAGTCTATAACTTTCAAATGAACGATTTCCATACAACGGTTCGACCCCTATTTCACCCCCTTAAGGGTTGAATGTCGAAAAATCCATTCTTAACACATGTCCACGTACTGTAAAGAATATATGTTCCAAATTTCATGCTTATATCGTTAGCGGTTTAGGCTGTGCGCTGTCTATCCATAGATTAGTAACGAAGAGTTTTATTATATACAGATAATTAAAATAAATAGGTACTTAAATACTTACATAGACAACATCCGAGACTCAGATACAAACATTCATGCTCATCACACAAATATTTGCCCTTACTGAGAATCGAACCCAGGACCTTCAGCTTCGTAGGCAGCGTCACTAGGCTAACCGTTCGTCCAAACGATTGAATTTATTTGACCATATATTTCACGAACCGACATTCCCGTCCATATTTAAAGCGAAATATGAGGACTAACCGACCAAACTGAAACCAGAAATCCACAAGTAATGTCGGAAATAAGGGACATAAATTTGACGGTTGACTACAAAATTCTTGGATGAAACTATTCCGGACATATTGAAACTTCTGTGCATAGTTTGTATTGCGAAACTCGTAAAACCGGGTGACAGACTATTGGGAATGACATGTCTTTACTACAAGCATCTGCTGCCCGCGACTCCGTCCGCGTGGAACTTGTTATATGTTAGCTCCTTACATACTTCAACCCCCCCCCCCCCCCCCCATTTCACCTCCTTAATAAACGTGTCACGCTACAACAAATTAGTATTAAAATTACAGAATTTAACGGTCGGCTTTTTAGGAGGACATCAGCCATTATGTATATAGAATTCAATATTACAATATTTAACTGCCGGGAAATCCTTAACTTTTGCACATGTTTAAAAGTGACGTTAACTATTTGACAACGACCCATTATGCACGAGGATTATACAGACTGTTCCAAAAATGGGGTGTGAACCGATCAAGGGCATAACAGGTCGTTGTCAAATACACTCGCGGGCAAAGAATACGGGTCACCCTAAATTAAATAACTGCAATAGGTTTTTTAAAATATTTAATACTTGTTTTATTTACATAATATGCTATTCTTTACAATACCCAACTGTATTAACAATTTCCTGGATCTTATCATAAAAATATCGATATCTAAAAATCACGATTTTTGTGATATCTCGCTCCGTTAACGTTGTTTTTTTTCATGGGTTTTTACGAGTCCGATTTAAACCTGGTAACGTTATATTTTTTACTGTTATTAGCAGTTTATATGTTAAATTAAATAAAGATCATGACAGGATTAACTGTACAACCTCTTACGCACTATTTTAGGAAATATGACGGTATTTTACCGACCCGTATTCTTTGCCCGCGAGTGTAGTTAACGTCACTTTTAAACATGTGCAAAAGTTGAGGATTTCCCGGCAGTTAAATATTGTAATACTGATTTCTTTATACATAATGGCTGTCCTATCAATCTTGCGTACATAAAAAAGTATTAGTGTATTAACTTTTGTACATGTTTGTGACAAGTCAGTCTCACTATTTGAGATTGATATTTAAGGATGAACAAAACTATATAATGAAAGACAACAGAATGCGCCTTGCGCAGGGTTGTACGTAAGTTGATGATAAGTGTAGAGTATCGCGTAACAATCGTTAGAATGCCCCTTTAGCTCGACCGGGGGTTGGTAACGGACACCCTGCACTTTGGCCGAGTGCTTCCAACAATCTTCTCGAAATTGAATTCCCTTCGAAGCGGGCAAGAGAACTATAATTAACTCTAAAAAGTGTTAAAGTCGACTGCAAATTGTATTGGATGTTTTCTATAAAGAAAACACTAGGGTATCCGTCAATCGTATACGAGACAGCGATTTGTTCCGATCGTGTCGTACGCACCGGGGCAAGGGACAAAGGACACGTACTTTAGTCATTAATACAGGCACGCGCAAACTTCCACGCCAGCGCCACCCTTTCGGGGACGCGAGAAAAAAGCCGTTTTTATTTCGAATCCGCTCAAGTTTTAGGTCGGCCTGTTATATTTTTTTTACGATAAATAAACATTGTGTAACGTGGGACTTTATTTCACTTGTACCTAGGGTATTATGAAAGAGGGGTGGTCTTTTCGACATGCCTCGAAAACGGTGTAAAACGTATAGAAAAACTTAGCTCTAGTCTCAAAGAGAGAGTTTTTGTTTTCAGCCTCCCTGCTCTTGACACGGTTGTTGGTCAGACTACGTTTAGATTTTTGCATACCTAAAACGATGTAGTAATTGTGTGACTGCCAAGTCACAAAATTTTATTTAGCAAGCAAATAAAGAATAATAAGAATGCCTGAGACTTGGCTCTATGAAATATCTCACCACTTTTTACGGTGGAAGAGTTTCGAGACTTGGCCTCTTTTTTACATGGAATGTTTTTTATGGGATCTCACTTATTTTTGTAGGTTATTGTGTTATCAATACATACAATTTATGAATGCAGTCGCATTTACGCTTTTTCATTTTTAGTACAAAGTTATTTATGCAGTTGGTTTATCTAGAAAACTGGACCGAAATTGCAAATTATTTTAAGATAATAAAAATAATTGATTTATACACTAAACACTAATTGTATTCTAAATTTGAAGCTTCTATGTCTGCTAGAAGTGCCTTTTAAGTCTAAACTTTTGATGATCGGTGAGTCAGTCAGTGCGTGACAAAATTAAGAAACTTTGACTAGTTATAATTCTTAAACTACTGGTTTAAATTGAATGAAAATTGAAATATATCGTGTTTATATAATGCGTGCTTGGATGTTGCAACACATCCGAAACGTCGGGAGACCTCAGTGAGGTAAATAAATAATTTAATGATACGCGATTAAGTCCCGTTAAGTAAAAATAAAATGCGTGCTTGGTTACTGAAAATTCAGTTTTATCCACAACGAAGTCATAGGGGGTCGAAAATGGCCTGAACTGCTTCGAGAATAGGATGGTAACGGCCGTGCCGCTGTTTTGCTCGGCTTCGCGGGGGCACTGCTGTGCCCCCAGATAATAACACCCAAGAAATAACATTTACGTAAGTTTCACACATATTTGCTTTGCAAATATAAAAGCAAATATTTGTAAACTATGAAGGTAACCCATGAATTGACATTATAAATAGATTAAGGTACTTAAAAATATGCACATTGTATAATTTATTATTCGATTATTAAAACATTGATTACATAATAATATTGTAATATAGTAAATTATATAACTAGGTGTAATTATATTTGTAAGCTAGCTATTGGAAATAAAAGGCTATTATTATTATTATTACAAGTAGTATCCATCGTATTATCCATCCTATCCTTAGACACTTGCTAAAGATTTTTTGTTTAAATTAAGTTGTACTGCCCACATTTTATATCCTTTGCCTTAAGGTTGTCTGGTTTGCTTTATAGCATCAAGTCCGCCTTTTGTACAATAAGAAATGCAAAAAAGATTTTTAAAAAAATACGGGGAAAATCTGTAAGCTATAAATTTGTAATTTTGTACGGAACCCGCGGTGGGTAAGTCCGATTCGCACTTGTCCGGTTTTATTTATTGGGGCCGAAGTGTGTGGTCATCTGAAAGGAATTGTCATGATACGATCAAAGATGCATTCATCCATAGGGATATTTTTTCCGCCGAATTCACAATTTCATTAAATTAATCTTTCGTACATTTTTCGTCCAGCCCAAGAAGATAATTTTTTCAAAATTCTTTTGGTTTGATGGGTTTTACGAATTTTCTGTAATGGCGTTTGTTACAGTATAATTGTAATAGTTATGGTTATGGCCTTGTGGCAAATGCATAATACTACGGTATAATAAACCAAAAAAATCAATGTCTTGGGTGAATCAACTTTTTTCAGTCGCTAGTTGTCAGTTACGTAACCAGCACGGTTGTCACAACACAATGTGTTGTGGCGCTGTGGCGCGCGAGCTGTGTCGCGGCGAGATACTCCGTCTCCTTCTTATTCGATCACTTAGAATAAGATGGTCACTTTTTAAAACTGTGATTTCAAGTCTAAATCCACTAACGGTACGGTTTTGGAGACATTTTCAGCCCTTTTAGTGGCCATTTTCTAAGCTTGTTAAAGTCCATGTTATCTAAATATTTCTGTCATGTTTTCTTTTCTCTAACGGGACACCATACAATCAAGAAATAGTTGATTGACTCTTGTATTACTTCTCTAAAACGCGCTAACGCCAGGAATTCTGACTTATTAGAGCGCCAAATTACACATTTCACCTTTTCCAAGATCATTTTTCTAATCACGTTTGATCTTTTATTCCGATACCAAGTCCAGTTTTATCTCTGAACAAAAGCTTAAAAGTACGCCAGCACACGTACACGTACCTATTTTATTTGCCTATTTAACAGGTCTTAGCTTCTGCTGGCCCAGATGCATCCTGTAATCCGATTTCAGGTCGAATTTGCATAAAGCATTGGGAAAATGTATGGTTTTTCAGAACGTGTTACAAAACGTACGAGAAAGATTTTACAAAGTAATACGTTGCTAGCAGCGTCCATGTTTTAAGGTTTAAGATCATTTAATCTCATAAAGAATTGTACAATTCACTTACATGAGATAAACACATAACTGAAAACAAAAATTGTTTTGAGTGCACAAATACACTATTAAGTAAAATGAAAAAGGGTACTTGTACAAATAATAATCGAGTGCATGCAGCGAGCGACAATAACAGCAAAAACAAGTAATGCACGGAATTTTAGATTACCATATAGGTACTAGCTGCACGCGCGGCTTCGCTCGGTTATTGCAAATAATGCAGGCAAACCCGAGGGATATAATACTACCTATAACCATCCAGATTTTCGGATAAGGGGTTCCGGACATTACCTAAAAACATACAGACTTACAAAGCTACCATCTCAAAGACACTTCCTCTTTAAATTGCATTTATGTTTTTGATAACGTATAAAAGATATTTGATAATTGAGATGTAGGGGACATGCTGGCGAACTTTCAAAGCTACAAACTTACATTAAATATACATTATCTCGTTATTATGAATAGTACAGTTGTATATATTGTCTTCTTCTTCTTCTTCAATTCTTTTAACACCAATATATATACGCTTAAATGTACCCTAATGAAATAAAAGTAATGACCAGACAATCAAATTTCGTAGCCTTGCTACAGGAGCGCACTAGTAATTGGTAAGTATAAATATTTTAAATCGATTTGGTAAATTTTAATACGATTGGCTTTAGATCGTCAGTAATATTTCAATTTGTTTTTATCAATTTCATAAGCACCACCACCACGCTCAATGAAAATGTTGAAAAATTACGATGTCTGTTGATGATAATTTAATTAACGGTCAGCTGGTGAGCGATGCAACCAACTGACGTAATTATCCTACTATAATATCATAAATGCGAAAGTTTAGATGTTTGGATGTTTGTTACCTAATCACGCTTTTAACGGCTGAACCGATTTGAATGAAATTTTGCACGAAGATAGTTTATAGCCTGGATTAAAGTATTAGGATAGTTTTTATCCCGAGTCCACGCAGACGAAGTCGCGGGCGGAAGCTAGTATAGGAATAAAGTTAAGATGGATGGATTAGTTACGCCCACAACACTGATAGCAGATGATCACATACAGGCGTTTCACCGAGCAAACACTCGGGTTTAATTAAATTATGTTAAGCTTCTAATCTCAAAATTAGATGGAATTGATCCCTATAATTAAAAGCCAAGTAATCGGCGTCCACTATGTATCCGTCTCTTTTTAACTCGTGCATAACTGTATAGAAATAAAGTTAAGATGGATGGGTTAAATACGCCCACAACACTGGTGTAGCTTAAAGTCCTTTACAGGCGTCCACATGGCAGCAGTTAGGTTCAATTGAAATCTGTTAAACTTTTAATCTCAACATCAGATAAGAATATCAAGCAATCAAGAATTGAGAGCGCAAGCCACGTAAAAATGTCTATACCCTACAAAGGCTATGTAGGATACAATATATGATTAACCACAGTCATTCAAACACGGAAATGACTTCGAAGTTATTATTATTCTACCCAATGGTTAGTTAGATCTGTTCTAAATTTATTTAGAGTTCGCACGCGTAAGAAAGTACCGTGGAAATGACACTTGGCTTACGACCCCATTCTAATAGTAATTAGAGTATTTATTCGTCCCATGAATGGTATTTGATCGCATAGACCACTATTTTACCCAAAAAGCAAGGCGGCAATGTGAATTTAGCAATGATGCCATTTATTTAATAGTGTACGAGTAATCGAGTATCATGTAGTTTAAAAGATAGGATATGCAAGCTACATGAGAGCGCACCAGAGAGTAGAACAACAACACTCAAGTCATATTGCTAATCGATGATATCAAGTCCAGATCACACAGTCGCTGTGGCCGAAATCGGTCATGACAGCATCATATCATATCATATCATGTAGTTTAACACTACTGTTACGACGGTATATTAATTTGATAAGCGGTCAGCTCGTAAGCGATTCAATCAACTAACGCGATTATGTATGATGGTGCTCGGATTAGGCCACCGAGCCGAGGGCTGCGGACGGCGGATAATTACATATTCCTTTATAGGATCAATGAGATCTCAGCTGGGCTCGATTTGCGTCGATGTCGGCTGTCTTGAGACTTGGATTCGTTGTACCAACCTAAAAACGCAATGCATTAGCTGTACTTTTCAATTCTAATGCTAGTGACGTTCATCATAACGTTGGGTGTACGCTGTATCATATGTCTTTTTAAGCTCTAGTGCATAAAGTAGGTAAAATCCGCATCGGCCGTGCAGCATCACTGCAGCACTACACAACAAGGTACCCGAGCACGAGTTTAAATATGATAAAATAACTTCAGTTGTATTTAAGTATTTATTTATCTACATGTTTCTTTATCGTCATCACTAGATGACGATAAACAAACTAAGCAAAGCTTGTACTAATGGGTACTAACCCATTAGTACAAGCTTTGCTTAGTTTGAGACTAGGTCGATTCTTGTAAAATTGTTCGCAAATATTTATTTATATTAATTATATTTAGTTTTTATTTCATTTACTTGAAATCAAATTGAAAGGCAGGGGATTCTATTTGATGTACTAGTTAGATAGAACATAAAAAAACTATTTGACGCAACCTACACACAGCATATAGAGATAATGAGAGAAAACATTACCTATATGTTTTATCAAGAGACAATTCCGAAACAAGTCACCATTGTTGAATGCACTTCTTGTGCAATCTACTAATAACAGTTATCAGTCGCGTCAATCAAGACAAGTTTACTAAGAATCCTAATGTCAGGTTGTTCAGTTGGGCTGGGTTTGCGTTGATGTCAGCTCTCTCGAGACGTGGATGTGTGGTGTGACCAGTGACCGAGCCAAAAATTGGTAGGTAACCTCCCTGCTGTCACGAGTGTGGCGCGCCTCTCGACACAGCGCTTCACACTACACTGTACCGTGTGGTACCCAGCGGATCACCTAATAGGGGCAAACGTCTCGCTGTCGAGTGTCGTCAACGTCATGCTCAACAACGAGGAGGCGTGGAGAGCAATGGCCTCCTTCTGTAACGCCGTAATGTCACAGAAGGAGGCTGCGGAGCGGGCTCGCGAAAACGATCCTCTCGCGGATCCGCTTCGCCGGCGACGGACTGGAAGCACAGAGAGGCGCTATGCACATCTGTTGCCCCCGCCGCAGTGGAACCATGCAGGGAGTCGGGGCAAGCCCTGTTAACAAAGGTTCCACATGACTGGAGGCGCTCGCCTAGCTGACTACTTACTTGTTGATATAGTGTAACCGATAAAGCATCCGATGATATGTCTGTATAATTAGTTCCACTAATCATTTAAACTATTACTTTCAATACTCAATGTTAAAACAATCCTATTATACCATCATTATAATGCAAAGATCTGTTAAATCACTTGCACGTTGAGACCACAATAATGAATAATGAATACCGAGCGTCTTGTATTTATCACCTTATAGGAAACACGCGAGGACAAATGCTACCGACAGCCGAACGTTACGTATACTTGATTGAACGGTTCCACTTGGACTTAAGGCGATTGTAACCCCTCAAAATTCGTCGCTAATGGCGTAATGTTAGCTTGATATGCTGTGCTGGTTGCCCGTGCACGCCTACTTGCGTTTTTTTTTTAAATAAATACTGTCAAAACAAATTATTACCTCGGATTTAGCTACGTTCAGATTTTTGAACGAGCGAGCGAAGCGAACGATGTTCCCCGTTTCAGCTTGGGATAAAATTCTTTCGTATGTCTGGATTTCTAGATGTCCCGCTGTCCGGTTGTTCTCCTCTACAGGTCGCATTTCTCAATGAATGAGAATCGTCTCATGAAATTTTGTTAGCCGGTTCAATCATTATAAGTATAGATTTTTTGTCAATCACTTTTTCGATTTTTTTAAGATTAGACAAACTTGTGAATTATATAGCTTACAGAGCCGTAGAAAAATTTATAACCAATAATGTTTCCAATAAACCGTGGGAGTATAATATCCCTTGGAGTTGTGACAGTTGTAAATATTGAAGGACGTTTTTTTAAAAAAAAATTCTGGCTTATTTATTAAGAAACCACGTTATCTATACACGAATTTATAATAATAGTACATTTCTGCAGAGGCCGTGAAGTAAGGGATTGCTGGACGAGTTTGGAGTAGACGGCCGAGTCGTAGACGAGGCCGGATACGAGTCCAGCAATCCCTGTTCCGGCTGAGGATTGTAAGTGCTTTTCTCAAACGATGTGAGGAAATATTAAAATTGAAATAAATACAAGGTAATCAATTAAATAATAGGTAATTTGCCGCCTTTTTGATTTTTAAAACATGCCATTTGAATAAGCCGTTCGAGCACCATGTTTAACCGCAAATAAGTATAGTACCATAGATTATTATTTTTATGTCGCAAGTATGCTTACAGAGTCTAGTGGTGGTTTTCATACATTACTTCTTGGCGTAAGGCCAAGAAGAAATGTAGGGAGCCTTAACAAGAAACTTCATGTCTTCATTTCGTGATTAACGCATACATTTCGGAGCATGTTTGAGAAAAATATTTTTTTTATTTACAACACTGTTGCAGTTTCATTTATGCTTAGCTGCATTGCATTATAATTGTAGCTATTTGTATGCTTTGTGGCTCAACATGGTCATACACCACTTTACCAACGACAGCTAATAACACATACCTGTGTTTTACAAATAAAATATTTTGTATTTGTATTCATTTACGAGAAATGTTTTTGCGTATATTCTCGCCTTAACGAACACACCCAGGCTCAGGTGCGTGAATAATATCACCTGGCGAAGGCGTGATGTATGCTCGAGTAATTTACTCCGTATTATTTGTATCGAGACATTTCTCTGCCAGAGAATTGATACGTAAAGCGACACAGAATGACTAATCAATCACAAAAGACTCCATTGTGTTACTTGGAAAGTTATATGGACACCTATTATTTCAAATAAAAGGGAATATGCGAAGAATTTTGTTTTTCTTTATTTAATATTCTTGGGATATTCTTAAAATAGTCGACGATAGGACGAACTTTTCTCAGAAAATACGCATTTTTCTAATGTCGGGGCTTGTCTAGAGTTATAGAAAAATATCGAGAATACTTAAGATAACTATTGGAAAATAATATTCCATGTGTTTGTAAAAACACACTAGCTATTTGTTATTACGAATTTTTGATAGTTTCTAATTATTTTACTTATAAATTTATAATCTTCGTACCTAACTATAAACACCTAGGTACTTCATGAAAGACTTCATTCAGCACTTTTGTTTAATTTTACGTTAAAATGCAAAAATTAAAACCTCACATATACATATATATATATTGTTAACTAAACATTTGCTCATAAAGTAGGAGGTTAATTGTGAAAATCCAGGAAATAGACAATCATCTACTATTTAGCTTGCCTACGTCAAGTCACGATATGCGCACGTCAAGAAATGTTTCTATTCCAAGTAATAAAATAACAAAGAAACATTATATTTAAAACCTCAAAGTCTGTTTAGGTACACAACAAAAACTGATCGTCTTTTCAGTGGGCAATAGTTAAGGGCTTATGTTTATATATAATATCTTTTTATCGCATAGAATTATAGAAGAGGCGACGCCGTTTATGCGGATTCATAGTTCAACCAAAAATTAGGCTTTAAAGCCCTTAACTTTGGCAATGTCCACCGAAAAGACGCAAACCTAAATCTGACAATGACCCGTAGCTACGTGTCATGGCGGCGGTCGACATTCATTCACGCGCTGTGACAAAATCTACCCAAGCTATGTCTGTTTTCAAGATCGAAATGTTCTCAATCATATTATTATTGAAGAGTTGTGCTTTTCTGTCGAACAATACATACCTATGTTTCTCATTTATTTCTATGAAACATATATTTTAGTGGACCAGTATAATTGTGTCAGCTCTTCCCTAAAGAGTGGTTCACAGATTATCATCCGAAGTTCCGTGAAGTCAGCGACACATTCGTCACGCCGACGTTGAAGGATCGCGCGACAGCCCGACAGCCGGCCCGACGGCTCCGCGGATTGATCGGGGAATAACGTGGCTAACGTCTCCCAAACCGAAATGATAGATCGTCATCTTGGGAGATGGAATTATTGCCAAGTCCCAGAAGGTCTACTTTTATTCGCAGCTTCGCATCTGTTCTGCGTACTCGCTTCCACTAGCTGGGCTCTCGCGTCGATACGAGAGCGGGTATTATGCGGATTAATTTTCAAGACCTGATCTTATCCTAAGACCCATCGGTCCAACAAGGCAATTGTTTAGCCACTTAGCCTCGTGCCACAAACGCTTCGAAATGAAAAAGCCATATTTAGTAAACACTTTACTCGAATAGCGCCTCTATTGTTAAAGTAGGTAGTCAACAATGCTAAGCAGTATTTTAAAAAGTATAATATAATTTTTGGTTAAAGAAGTTGATATTTACTACTTTTATTTTACAGTATCAATTGGCGGCAATTTAACTTAACAATAAAAGACAATCGCGTTGTTTACTAGCGACTAAAAGAAGTGAATTCGGTGTAGAAAAATAATCCGCACTATAACATATTGAAATATTTGAAATCCGAAACAGATGAGAAAACGAAGAAACGAATAGAGACGCAGATAGGCGTTTAGTATGCGATAGATGAAGCTGATGGCAATCGCTGAGTCGTAAAGCTTAAATATTACTTCGATAGCGAAGAGCCATTTTTATTAGCAATCAAGGTGGATACAATTTGGAGCAACAGTAAAACGTGAATGCTCTTCCCGGGTACAATCTGTCAGTTTATTTTATTATTCATCAAATTTAAAATTTTGGAGGGGTGAACCAGAATTTTCCATGTCATTTTATTAAAAGATACTAGGCTGGAATCTGCTTTTGCTTCACGAATTTTACGTGAATTTCACCTATGCTCAATCTTAATAAGTTTTCACTTTTTTGTAGGTTGGTAAATATCTACTTAAAACGAGTATAAAGTTCTACATTTTCCATTTACGTGCATTGTTATAAAGGTGCGGATAATTCAATGTAATGTTCAATTTGCGGCATGATTTCTACATATATCCGTTCAATTACTGTATGCATAGACTGATGTTTAGATTTTATATACTCGGTTTTATACCATTTTGTTTTACCTTCCTAATAGCACGCAATCAAATTTGACGTACACTTCACTTATACTTCATTATGGTTAGCGAAACAAATTGCTTGTCCAGGGCCATACGAATTGGCTAATCATCTTGATACTCGTATTATTCAATTATCATTCGCTCTAGGCATTGTCATTGATCATCGAATCATCAATTTTTGAATTTTCTTTTACAGCATGATAATCCAAAGATAATTTCAGTATCACTTTATTGTAATAATAACAAACGATGGTAGCCGAGTGGTTCTGACGTGCACCTTTTAAACAAAGGATCGTGGGTACGAACGAAACCTTGTTGACATGTCAACATTTGTCAACAAGTTATCAGTTACGCCTTCCAGGTGAATGGCAATGGAGTAACTATAGTCCCTAAGGTGACCCAGTGGTTATACTTACAATAGATGTGCTACCTTCGCAAGCTTCCTATTTTTACAGATTAGAAATTAATCGCAGATTCATGCAAGGTTTCTTCATGCGTATCGAATGTGCATTGAGTCTCACTCACTCCTATATGCAAAATGTGAAACGCATATACACATTGGATAATGATCTTGGACAAGTGGTATACCACCCTTAGTTAAGACGCAATAATCATCATCATCCACTCCGCTTTGACACCTAATCCCAAGATTTGGCATAGGCGCTAGTTTTACGAAAGCGACTGCCATCTGACCTTCCAACCAAGAGGGAAAACTAGACCTTATTGCGATTAGACCGGTTTCCTCACGATGATTTCCTTCACCGAAAAGCTAACGGTAAACATTCCGTACATTAAGTTCCGAAAAACTCATTGGTACGAGCCGGGATTCGAACCCACGACCACCGCTTGACAGCCGCATGCCTGAACCACTAGGCTACCGTAGCTCTAGATAAGACGCAATAATATGTACATTAAATAGGTACTTCCCACGCGATGCCTATTATGGAGATAGCAGGAAATCCCTCTCCTTAATCCATATTTGATTAGAAAAAAATACTCTATTCGGAATCGTACGTAATGAACTAATGACCATCATAATTTTAATGTGCACTCAGCATATATTATGACAGCTTACACTTATTACCGATACCCAGAAAGTATAAAACACAGAATCTGTAATAGAAATTCATTCGACTCATTGAACACACATTGGTTGTCAACTAAACCTCCCTGAAATAAACCTATATCTCGTATAAATAAATGTAAACACGAGGGTTAATGGAAATCCCCAATCCAAGGCAAATAATTGGTTAGACCTACCTGGCTTTGGCAACAATGGGCGCCACGACATTGTTCACCAAAGGTTTATTAGCAATCAACCGATGTTACATCTCATTCCAAATTAACACAGGCCTCAATGTCATCCGCAGTGCGACCAAAGGTGCCTGTTCTGCCTGGCTACACCTTAATAGGTTATTTTCCTTTGCCAGTTGCGTATTCCGCTGGACAGAATTGACAGTAATTGATTTGTTTCTCCCTAAAACCCTCCCACCAATCCTTGGCGAAGAAACTCCAAGTTTTTGTTATATTTTGTCGTATTGTGTACTCCCAACTATCTACTCCTCTTAGATGTTTCCGTTCGTTCTATTGATGTAATTGGATTTCGTCAATCGCAACTTTGTCACTCCTTGCGATGGGATTTCAGGAGCCTGGGAATTGGATATCGAAATATGATCAGTTAATTACAAAGCTTGTTTAGTTTTCCCCTAGGACGCAACTATACGTAAATGTTTACCATAATCACAACACAACACCAAACGGGTCTTTTTAATCCCGGACGCAAAGCTCAAATGGCGGACGTAATAAGCCCCCACAATAATGCGTGATATTTGTCATTTTGAACAATAATACATAGAAGGCAGCATCGATATTGTGGCCCTTTCATCCGTAAGAACACTTCGCTTTTGTTCTCGGACGGTCGTGTTTAGCGGCGAAACCGTTTATTAGGAAATTGGAAGTGTGCAACACAAAGGGCCTTAAATTAAATCAACTGTCCCAATGTTCCCTCTAGGAGAGCTTTGTAGGCCTCCGCGGTAGGTGGGGCGTAATCCGACCGTCGCCGCCCCAACGGACCCACACTGACTGACCATACGGTCAGCCAGCACACAAATGGGGCATTATCTTAGTCTTACCTCTCCCTTGCCGTTTTAGCGAAAAACACGTAGCGCTGTTGAAAACTTTCAGCGCGACGTACGCGAGCAAATTAACTACGAAACTTATTTCAAACCCGCTCGTTTATTTCGTGGAAATAAAAGTCTACTAAGTAATGCGAATATACGGAACGTAGGAGTATTTTGAACTTTTGACGTCTAATTTATTGTTAGGCCGTGTTTCTTCGTTGTATTACGATCCTATAAGTCCTTAATGTGAACTCGAGTAAATAGATATTTTCTTATAAAGAAACAAGCCTAACAAAATTTATTATTCTATGATTGTATCAGTTAATTTGACACAATAAGAGCTGCTAACAAATCAACATCTGCTAAATTTAGCACCTAGACATCAGAGGCGGTATTCACGACGTTTAAATGACAATTGCTTTTGTAGAGACTATATGACAGTTATGTGACATATCGATGTTATTACATTTACCTGTCCGCTTCATATCTGCACTTGAACGAGAGTAATTTAATAGGTGGCCACCTGGCCATGCGGCCTAATGATCGCCTTATCTCTAGCTGTAATTAAAACCTTGTGAACAGAGCCTATTGTCTGAACGAAAAACGATTTTTTTCATTGAGTACATTTTTAATAGTTAGGCTTAACGAGGATAATAAAATTGCATGGTGTACTTTGTTCTTTTGTATTCTTTTTATCTTAGAGTATTATCAATATTATTTGAGTACATGGCCAAGCATAGTTAATAACCATCAATAGAATTCTTTGAGTAAAGATACCTATCTAATTCAGCAGAATTGGGTCAGTATTCATCACCTTTTTCATTTAAACAGTACCTAGATTAAAAAATTAATCTTAGCATAGCATACCATAATCCTAAATGTACATATATAAGGATGTAGCTCAATAACATAACAGCACATGTATGTTTATTTTTTCGTGTGATCTATAAGTAAACAGTTCATATTTACTTAAGTGCAATTTATTTTGTTGCCAGGTACCAAAAATGTCGTCCCCCACCAAAAACCGTTTCAAAAAGCAGGCATGGTGCCGGCGGCTACTAAGCAAACGGCTGCCCATAGTGAGCTGGCTTCCCGAGTACAACTCTGACAAAGCGGTGGCTGACTTGATTGCAGGAATAACTGTCGGGCTCACGGTCATCCCGCAAGCGCTGGCTTACGCTACGCTCGCGGGCTTAGAGCCGCAGGTAAGCCAAAGATCTTGCATGTTTAATTACTATTACCTGGAGCATCCGGTTTCAGTCTGGAAATAATGAATGAGTGAGTTCCCCTGATAGTTTTGAGCCAGAGGTTTCGCTATTTCAAGTCAATGCTACTCGAATTCGTCTGCATTTACAAAGTTACCGTATAAATTTGTTGTGTCGCACTTTGTGCATTTTCCCAAGATATTTCTGCCTACACTGTATTTAATTATACTTATATTTAATTAATGTGTAAATTTGCCGTTTTGAAACCATACCTGTTGACGCGTACATATTTATTAACCGACGGAAAAAACGGAGGAGGTTCTCAAGTCAACGCGTATTTTTTTTTTATGTATGATATGACCACGCGTAACTTTTTACAGAGTAGTCCGATTTTGATAATTCTTTTTTTATTAGAAAGGGTATACCTTGAAGTTGGTCCCACATACATTTTAAATAAAAATTTCAACCCTAAGGGTAGGAAAACGGGGGATGATTGATTGTTCACTTACTGATTGAAATGTATGACCACGCATGTGTGTGTGCGTGTGTGGGTGTGTTTGTGGGTGTGTGTATGCGCACATGTGTGTGTGTGCGTGTGTGTGTGTGTGTTGTGTTGTGTTGTCGTGTGAAAAACCGCACGATGAATGAGCTTTAGACCTGTCAGTCTTGTGTGTAGACCTCTCAGTCTCTGCATTTCTGCTAAAGCTCGTGAGGTTTGTGTAATACCTTATTTGCATGTAACTAGTAATTAACTAAAGTAAGCCACAGAAAATTGTAAAAAAAATCTTTTTAACAAAAAAATTTAACCGCTGATAAAAAACTGAAAAGCAAAAAATAATAAACCTTTTTTATTTAGTTTAATAACTAAGTTATTAAACTATTGTAAATATACCTAAGTATATATTTTTGTAATTATTTTGAGTTTTTAATTAACCTTAATAACCAAGTTCTTAAATTAATCTAAGTTTAAGCAAAATTAATTAAAAACTCAAAATTATTACAAAAATGTATACTTAGGTATTTTCAGTATTTTTTTCGTGGTTTAATTTTTTTCTTAAAAAGTTTTTTTAAGTCAAAGACACCTTATTCGGTTACAATATATTAAGTTACGACAATATTTATCTAGATCTAAAAGATCACCTCTCGCGAATATTCCTCTACGAATCTTTTGGGTTAAGAAGTAGTAAGTAAACATAAGTAACACGGCTTGAATTTAAATTTACATTGTACCTCTGAGTTTTAAAACAGTATTTACCTGCACTACTTTCGCTTGGCCGGGGGCTCTATGGCAGCGCTCCTAATGCAGAACTTTTCTGTGCCGCCTGTTTTTACCTTTTGGTATATACATAACTTAATCCTACACCATTTAGCCCATTCAAGAAGTTTTTAGTAGTTCACATTTTAGTTTTGTGAAATATATACGTTTGAGACAAGGTTTACCGTATTTTCTTTAACTAAAAATGTAACAACTAAGTATTTGTGTGTGGCGCCGTAGCTCCCTAACGGATGGACGAATTTGAGTGCGTTTTTTTATAGAAAATCTGGTCTGTCGATATGTTTCTTAGCTATGATTGTTGTGTTCGGTTGTTTTTTTATGATACAGTAATCAAATACGTAAGTATCTAAATGATTCTACCAAGTCCAACGACGATAATGTTTTTATTACAGAATTCCTATCACCTTCAATCTTATTGACGGTTAAGTGAGGTTTTTTATTGATAAATTGCTATTCCCACCTTTAATATTATTGCATTCCCTAATCCAACTTAGTATCAGTCCTGTGGAACATCGGCTTTAACTTGATCACACAGTGCACAGTCAGCAAGTCAAATTAAATAAAAACTTGTTACGATCGACTTAACGAGTTTTACTTGTGCCTAGCATTCCGTGGGACAAATCGTCTTGACAGCTAGGGACTTCCTATATTGGATAAACTCATTTATCGATACTACTTCTAAATACTAGTGACCGCCCCCAACATTGTGTGTTTTTTGTAACTTTAATTTTGTTCTGAAGACAAGTATGAAATTCACACGTAGCATCTTTAAAATAATCGGCAGGTTACATGTAAATAAAGCGTAATACCGATTGCACTATAAAATTGTTGATACCTATTATCTTAACCTCTTCTGATAATTTAATAGACGTTACATTATATTCTTTTAATAAAAAACATTTAATAAGCAAACCTTTGTGTGATCACTAGTATTTAGAACTAGTATCGATAAATGAGTTTATCGATATAGGAAGTCCCTAGCTGTCAAGACGATTTGCCCCACGGAATCCTAGGTCTGCTTGTGACAAACGGTGGTTTAGTTGGTAGTGGCCCTGCCTACGAAGCTATTAGAGATCCTGGGTTCGAATCCCGAGCACGAATATTTGTTCCGGACTCATGGATGTTTTTAACCCCCGACGCAAAGAGAGGGTGTTATAAGTTTAACGTGTCTGTCTGTGTATCTGTCTGGCGTATCGTAGGTCCCAAACGGATGAACCGATTTTCGTTTAGTTTTTTTGTGTCATAGATAATTGTATCCCGAGTGTATAGATCGTTCTTAGCCATGTTTCATGAAAATCGGTTCAGCCGTTTTTGAGATATTGATATTTGAAATGAAAATGTCGGGGGGTTTTCAACTTTTCTAAGTTGTAGTTATTTACCCGTATAAGTAGGTTTATCGTCGTCTAATACCCATAGGACAAGGTTTGCTTAGTTTGGGACTAGGTTGATTTGTGGAAGTGTGTCTGCATATACTTATTTATACTCATTTAATGTCATAAGCTCGTTACTTTCCCAGGATGGCCTATACTCATCGTTCATGGGTTGCTTCGTGTACGTCATATTCGGGTCATGCAAGGACATCACATTAGGGCCCACAGCCCTGTTGGCATTGATGACTCACGCTCAAATCCAGGGCACGCCGCCGCGCCCAGAATACGCCGTACTGCTGTGCTTCTTGACTGGCGTCGTCCAGTTTGTTATGGGGATGCTACATTTAGGTGGGTTGAACTAGTGTAGAAACATATAATTCTAGGTTCTGTGGAAGGCAAACGCGCTAGAGGAAGGATTCCAGTGCGGTGGACTGAAGCAACAGAGGGCTGCTAAAGCCAGTCTTTCCCATGCAGTCCACTTGACGAGAAACCGAATGCAGAGTTATAAGCATGGGTTTTACGATCCTCAGTCATGAGGGATCGACTAAGAAGAAGAACTAGTATGTAATCATTAATGCCTCCTTTTCAGCCTGTAATCAGCAGCATGAGACAGGCATATCTTTTAAATGGCAATGTAAAACTTGTTTCTTTTACCAAGTCCGAATTTTATGGTGAACGAATGAAGCGAATGAATGTTAATTATAGACTTAAAGTAACTGTCGTTTTTAGGGTTCCGTGTCGCAAAGGAAAGGCAACCCTTACTTAATAGGATCACTTGCCTCTCTGATACCCTTTTTATTAAGAACGCGTAGAGGTATCAAGTTTATATTAATAACAAATACTTAGATCTGCAGGCCCTTGGAGCTGTGAAAAAAATCAAACTTCCAGGTTAACGAAATCAAAAGATCCGCTTTTTATCCCGCATATTTTGATACTAAAATATACTCGTACACGTCACCCGTAGTGCCATTTAATACGTGAGTTGAACCGTGTAATTATTAGCATTACTAAGCTTCTGCCCGCGACTCCGTCCGCGTGGAACTCGTTTATATCGTAGCTCGATACAAACATTCATCCCCCATTTCACCCCCTTAGGGGATGATTTCCGGGATAAAAACTATTCTGTGTCCTGCCGCGGGTTTCAAATTATCTCCATATCAAATTTCATCTCAATCGGTTCAGCGGTTTAAGCGTGAAGAGGTAACAGGCAGACAGACAAACAGACACACTTTCTCATTTATAATATTAGTATGGATATGGATTTCAACATGTCTCAAGAAAGCCCTCGTATTTGAGTCCAACTCGCACTTGACCGGTTTATTACTCAGAGTCTGTTAATATCGGTTTTATAAATCCCATGGCAAAACGGACACAATGCTTTCTGCGCATTTGTAATTAAATTTCAGTTAATTGATTGTCAAAATATTTACGCAATTATCCCAATCTCATTAAATGAATACGCCATTCTGCTCCTTTATGATCGCGGTCAAATTTTGTAAAGGCTATGTTTACCTGGTGGCTAAAAATAACTTACGATTGTCTTTTGCTGGGCTGTTTTTCTGTTTGGCAGCCATTTCGCTTTACTGTTACGTTAATTAAAAGAGTATTTAGGTTTAAGTAAGCACGTGTAGTTATTGCGAGTGTGCTCCGTTTCACACGCTTATTATGTATGACGAAATAGCGGAATTATAGTTCACTCTGCAGGCAGAGAGTAAAAACTATTCTATGTCCTGCCGCGGGATTCAAACTATCTCCATATCAAATTTCATCTCAATCGGTTCAGCGGTTTAAGCGTGAAGAGGTAACAGGCAGACAGACAAACAGACACACTTTCTCATTTATAATATTAGTATGGATATGGATTTCAACATGTCTCAAGAAAGCCCTCGTATTCGAGTCCAACTCGCACTTGACCGGTTTATTACTCAGAGTCTGTTAATATCGGTTTTATAAATCCCATGGCAAAACGGACACAATGCTTTCTGCGCATTTGTAATTAAATTTCAGTTAATTGATTGTCAAAATATTTACGCAATTATCCCAATCTCATTAAATGAATACGCCATTCTGCTCCTTTATGATCGCGGTCAAATTTTGTAAAGGCTATGTTTACCTGGTGGCTAAAAATAACTTACGATTGTCTTTTGCTGGGCTGTTTTTCTGTTTGGCAGCCATTTCGCTTTACTGTTACGTTAATTAAAAGAGTATTTAGGTTTAAGTAAGCACGTGTAGTTATTGCGAGTGTGCTCCGTTTCACACGCTTATTATGTATGACGAAATAGCGAAATTATAGTTCACTCTGCAGGCAGAGTGAACTATAATTCCGCTATTTCGTATTGCACTATACAGTATTATACAGGTATTGTAGTTTTTGGGTTATCACATTTATTTAAAAATTGACGGTATTTGCCGTGGCTTCATTCGCGAGAACTCCCCTATTAATCCAGTAACCTTGTCACCTGAAAGTATGGGGTACTTTGCGTCAAATCCGGTAGTTCTGATTTTTTGCTGACGTTTTTTTATGATGTTGGCCCAATGAATAATCCAATGCCGAACGCAAATTTTTCAAAAATCGAAAATACCGCGGCATGTTGTAGGATGTTCGTTCCCCACAAGTTGGACTGATGACCTAGTAAAGGTCACGGGAGTCCGCTGGATAGATAAGGGTAGCGCAGGACCAGACACTTTGGCATTCTATGGGGGAGGCCTATGTCCAGCAGTGGACGTCTTTACGCAGCATACCTATAGCAGGTTTTTACGTAAGCTTTCATATATATCAAAATATAATTAAAATCATAAAAAGATAGGAACCATGAAAGTTTAGAAAAAATATGGTTTTTTTTTACTCGTAATTGTCTAAGAGTAAATTTAAAGACAACAGAATCCTTACACTTTTATAAAAACTAAATTTTATGACAACTATGTACTTAAACGCAATATTTCGCGACCGAAACCACAATTTACCTGATTTTCCATACAACGATTAGTACAAATGTCAGTTGTGACGTAATACCTGTGTGTCTATCAGCGTTTTGCGCTGCCGCCAGCGAGGTCAATCTCAATTTTTTGGTGTTTATGTTCTTTAATTGTGGTTGCTCCCATACAAATATTTGTTCCTCTCCAAAAACTGGTTCGAATGACATTATAAAAAAATCTTAGTCATCATCCCTATTGTATACTTCACGCATTGTACGTACGTTAGGTAAATCTAAATGTCCATTTTTAAATGGAAAAATTATATTTGAGTTGTTGGCGAAACTATAAGGTTTAGAGTTGACTACGGATCCCTAAAAACTAGTTTCACTTGTTATTTTTATTTCTCTTAAATATCAATCGCACAAAGATTGACAAAACATGCAGGATAAATGACCCTCCTATTTTCTCTCTGGCAGGAGTTCTAATAGACTTCATATCAGTACCGGTCACTGTGGGGTTCACGTCGGCCACGTCGGTCATAATCGCCGTGTCACAACTGAAAGGACTCCTGGGACTCAGCTTCAAGGCGGGAGGTTTTATACAAACAGTCAAAATGGTAATTTAAATTAATGATTAACCTTAAATTACAATGGACTCGTGCCGCCCAATGTGCAACGGAAGGTAGGTACACTCGGTTTCAATGGGATTGAAATAGTTAGAGCAATGACGCGTAGTTTCGAGAGGCACCTTTTTCACCGTTCGGGTTGCACAGGGAGGTTCCACAACGCTTCGGGAGCTCAAATATCGCGAGCAATCCGGTTGTCTTTTGGACACTGCAACTACGCCTCATTGCTCTGAATAAAACCTTTCGTAATTATGACATTGAAATTCATCGTAGTCCACGCACACACACACACATACACACGCGCACACACGCACACACACACGCGCACACACACGCGCACACACACATACACACACACACACACACACACACACATACACACACACACACACACACACACACACACACACACACACACACACACACACACACACACACTCGCACGCACACGCACACACACACGCACGCACGCACGCACTCACGCACGCACGCACTCACACACACACAAAAATATATACTTAGGTATATTTACAATAGTTTAAGAACTTAGTTATTAAACTAAATAAAAAAGGTTTATTATTTTTTGCTTTTCAGTTTTTTTCGGCAGTTTAATTTTTTTGTTAAAATATTTATTCTTCAATTCTCTGTGGCTTACTTTAGTTAATTACTAACTTAATTACTAGTTACATGCAAATAAGGTATTACACAAACCTCACGATGAACGAGCTTTAGCAGAAATGCAGAGACTGAGAGGTCTACACACAAGACAAGGCTGCCAGGTCTAAAGCTCATTCATCGTGCGGCTTTTCACACGACAACACAACATAACACACACACACACACACACACACACACACACACACACACACACACACACACACACACACACACACACACACACACACACACACACACACACACACACCTAGTTTGGGGTCCGCCGGATACTCCAGCAGTGCAAATTTACCTGGACAAACCTGTATGGTGGACGGCACGAGGATATAATAGAAATATATTATTCAACATCACTTAAGATTAGAGTTAAACATTATATATACATTTAAGGAAATACCCTTGCGTTCATGATTGAACGATGTTAAAAGGAGGCTTGCCTCAGCATACATATTATACAGTAGTTCACTGCAGCTGGTTATATTAATACATGACTCCGTTTGTCGGGTACGAAGTGTCTCAGCTGTGGATTTGTATATATGTGTTGTGTATGTGTGTTTGTTTAACTTGGAATATGAATACGCAATGTGTGATAATTATATTTGACAATATAACGCACTTAAATTGTTTACATATTGTGACATTTGTCTAGATATACTTAATTACCCTCTGTGATTTTGTATGAAGACTGGCATGAATATTAATAAAGCGAAAGATACGTAAGAATCGGCTACCCCTTTAGTAATCAAGGCATGATTTATGATATGATATTTATGTATATACATATAATTATGTCTAGTATTATCTCGATATAATTAAGGGGAAGCGAGGAAGAGGAAGACCTAGAATAAACTACATAGAGCAGCTCAAAAAAAGAGTTGAGCTTAGGTCGTATTGAGATGTCAAAGAGGTTGCCTGGGTTCCACCTGGGATCCGAGTAGATCTCCATTGAGCTACACCGACAAGAGCTTATCTCTTAAATAAGCAGAAGAAGAAGGCATGTACAATTATTGTTGCTGTTTATTTATTCACTAACTTATTTTTTTCTTGCAGGTTGTTATAAATATGCCAAATGCAAAACTAGCCGACAGCACATTGGGAATAACGTGTATAATTATATTACTATTAATGCGTGTAAGTATTTTTTATTTTAATGATGCAAAAGTAAAAAAAATACGAGACTTAATGATAAAAGCGTTAAATTTATATTACCTAGCCAATAATACGTTACCAGCTCTTAATAGTTTACATTACTTCAAACTACTTACATGATAGGTACTTAAAATGTACACCTACATTAAATTCAAATGAGATGTTTCCTTGAATCAGACTATACCTTCTTAAATCGCCTTCCGCTATTCGTAAATCCGTCTACCCGAGTAAAATATCATGTGCGATATTCATATAAAATTTATGAATACGCCAAACCTTGCAACGAGTTTCGCTCACATATTTCAAACTATCGAACGTAAACAGTTCCGGGGAATTTTGTTCCCAGAAATTGAAAGATATTAACTTATCTCGGAGTAAAAAAGGAATGAAGAAGACTCTATGGCTGCTGTCAACTTCGAGAAACGCCATCGTCGTGATAGTATGCTCGTTGATATCGTTTGGGTTTGAGTTTAGTGGAGGCCAGCCTTTCCAGATAACGGGCCCTGTGAGGTAAGTCGGATTATATGGCCGCGGTTAACCCGTGTGGACACGACACTATATAATTCCTAAGACCTTGGTCTCCGGTCGACCCCGCACGCCGCGTACAGTATCAAGTTGTTATGCAGCTACATTTCTACAGAAGGTGACGTTGTAAGTGGCGAGCGGCGTTAACCGGAGACTGTGGACTAACGTATCACACCACACACGTGCTATTAAGAAAGACACACGTGCCTTACCCATTCCATGAGCCATCTGAGGGGTAATCACGTAACGTTTCAAACGCGCGTTAGAACAATTTAACTGTCATTTTTCCATATATAAAGTGACCTGACGCGCGTACAATGCGTTACGTGATCGACCTGCAGGTGTTTTAAAAACGAAGGTTAACATAACTCCACGTAACTATAAAATAACAAGAATAGATTCACACTTAACAATCTAGAAACAGAGAGTTTACAAACATGCATACTATTATTACTTAAGTGCCAAGAATCGCTACTCGTTACGCTCATGGCCTTTCCTCGTATGTAACGGAAAGCGCCTGCGGCATAGGCACCCGATAGTCGGGTTCCCGGCACTGAATGTGTCAATGCAACACTGGTATCTTGATTGCAATGTAAGGTTGTATATTTGTCTGGATCTCGGGCAAAACTGCAACTTTGTCAGTAGTCACTAAAGTGCTACTAGCAACAATTGTCACTTTTAACAACCGATTAAGTGTTAGATATTGCGCTGAGGATGGCACATTTACAACTTCTTCAGTTAATAGTCCGCAGTAAGCTCGGCCGAATTTCACCTTCCCATACAAACGTACTCATTTTAAAACTACGTGTTGGATTGTGACGAAACTTTGCATATACAATGACATGAGGTATATCTATGTCTGTGATTCGTTTATATGGTTCTAGTTTATAAAACAAACGAAATACAGCAAACACAAGTTTTGTATGAAAAACTTAAATTCGCTGTTTTTTTTTATATGGTATCTGAAGCTACATAAACTAATTACAGACCTGGATATACCTCATGTCATTGGACTTGCAAAGTTTGGTTATAATCCAACACGTAGTTTTAAAATGAGAGCATAAATACGTTTGTATCGAGAATCGAGCTTACTGCGGACTCAAGTGTCTACATACAGTGAAATTAGGTCAAAATTTGGCAAAATTAAAGGAGAACTTTTATCTTATATACTCTCCACCCTCCTCCGGGGCGAGCATCACCCCCCGCGCCCTTTTATTAAAATTGTCCATAGGTACATACGTTCTCATCTAGGTTTGTTTTACTATAAGTTTCTAGTTTTATTTAATTTAGCAACTCGACGTAGCAACATTTCAGCAACTGCCCACGAATTATAGCGCCAAGATTCGCAATGACGGTTATTTTATAGAAAAATGCTGATAGTCAGCTCGGAATGCACAAAATCGCGCGCGAGATAGAGAGACTATTCTGAGGACTCTAGACTCTCTCTTTTTAATTGAAACACCTAGAGATATGCCGGCAATTTAGCTCGCGCGAGGTCTTCTGCAGCTTTTCTTAATATCTGTTTCAACTTATAATGTACAACAAAAACTTTTTTATTTATTTATTTATTATAGACACACATATAAGCTCACAGTATTTCACCAAAACGCTTACATGAGTAAGATGGCCCGGGAGGTGGGCGCGTTCGCGGAGTGCACCGCGCGCGTCACTGCACTCGCCAGCTGGCGGCGGTTATGCTCACAAATGCAGATCCACGTGGCATACAATGTTTATTATTAGTCATTCGTTCTAAAAAATATTATAAAACGTGGAATAATATAGTTAAATAAAGCATAACTTGTTATTATTATTAGAATTGGCTAGAAAAGTTGCTACATTGTTTTAACTAAACAAGACTTCTTGATAAAAAATTTTTTGTAGCATCTCGAAATGATAATAGCTGTAAACGATATGCAACGATATACAGAGAGAACGAATATAATTTGAAAAATAAACCGTGATCGTCTGTAGCACTAGACAGGACTCGAACCTAGGAGACCCTAGAGAGTACTTAGAGAGCACTCTACCGGAAACAAACGGCTACAGGTGATGATGGTTTATTTTTCCATTATATTCGTTCTTTCTGTATCATATCGCTTAAAATTTGATCGTGGTAACTTCCACGCTAAATTAACACGAAAAAATATATTTAATAAAATAATTTGTTTCGTTACAATGATGAAAGTATTAGTAATTATCATAAGTTAAAACCTAGCAATGTTTTAGTTACCCACATGGCTTATTTCTCCGGCTATTTACTTTGTTAGTAATAATTATTGAATTTAATTTTATTTCAACATTATTTGAGGTCGTAATGCAATCGAGTGGACGACATTAAAAATGGCTATATTCTTCGAACCGTATTGTTTTGCTGAACGCGATCTGATAACGTTCCCTTTGACTTCAAATGTACCGCCAGGACACAGCGTTACGATCAATTGAACGCTCTACGAAATTTCCTCGTATTTTGAACATGTGTTTAAAAAGTTCAGTTTTATAATAATAACCAATGATGTAATATAAAAAGGGGTAGATATGTTATAAGTTATAAGCGCTCCAAAAGTGGCACACTAAAACTTAGTCAATTGTAGGACCTTGCCTAAGTTTCGCGTGGTCAATGGCAACGTGTAAACGTGTCTCAACTGTCAGATTTGTTGCGCGAAAGTAAAACCATGCCGTCGGGTGTGATGCGATTTTGCACTACTTAAAGTAAAAAAGCCAGCATAGGCCAGGGAATAACGTATCATTTGTAAGTAAACTACTTTTATATATAATACTACCTTCCGCCCGCGACTTTGTCTGCGTGGACTCGGGATAAAAACTATCCTATATTTTAATACAGGCTATAAACTATCTTCGTGCAAAATTTCATTCAATTCGGTTCAGCCGTTTAAGCGTGATTGAGTAACAAACATCCAAACATCTAAACTTTCGCATTTATAATATTAGTAGGATTAAGTACTATTTGTCGGTAGACTGTTTAGGACAGTAGGCACATAGCTGGACCAGACCCTTCGCCCATATGTTTCTCTGCATCGTACATTACGTACTACAACACATTTGCTTGTCTCTGTTTCGCTCCCGGAAATAAGCATACCGTCCTGCTCTCATTTCAGAGTGTAACTGCAATATTCGCAGCTCTTTCATGTGTGCGTAAGCCTGACCATTTTTAAACACGGTATTTCGTATAGTCAACATATCTAGGTATATATATTTATATTACATCATTGATAGAAACAATGTGTGGTTATTTAAAAGCTGATACATATTTAATATGTTTATCTATTTATTTTACGCGAAAGACTATTATTTTCACATGACACTCCATAACACACTGAATTGAATGTGGTTATGCAAACTAAGAACAATTTATTTATTTTCAGAGAAGGTCTGCCATCTTGGAACATGCCTCCCTTCAGTACATATTCTAATGGAAACTATGTGTCCTTTATCGAGATGTGCTCGGAGCTCGGTTCATCAATTATTCTAGTTCCCATTATTGGCGTACTGGGCAACGTGGCAATCGCTAAAGCTTTCGGTAAGAGAAAATCAATCTTTATATGCTATTGTTAAAGTTCAATATTGAAGATTAGTGTTAGAGTTAGTTATGGCTGCAAAAGTGGCTCGTAATTACTTGCAAGCTTTCATTTTAAAGTGGCGGCTACTCTGTTTAACGATTTCTGCAGACGTTTGTTTAACTTGGTCTAGTTAACGGTTTTGATTTTCAATCACTATTGTAAATCCTATTAGATTACTTTTCAATAGCAGAGGTTATCCCTTGTAGATGTTTATTAGAGATGTGGCTCATATTTTAGGTTATAATATAAGGCTTTCCGTATTAATAGTCGGCGTCCACACAAGCATAAATTTCTTTAATTAATGAGTTGTGTGATAAGTAGACGCGTCTTCTGTAATCAAATTCTACATTTTCTCTACTTTCGTAACTTGCGAATCATTTGAAATAAAGATTGTATAACCTGAATTATCTGTATGGACTGAATTAACATTCTTGAACAATCCATAATCAATTTGACATTTGTTTTTAAGCGAGTGGTGAATCAGTAGACGCCACGCAAGAGCTTCTGACTCTGTCCCTGTCTAACATACTGGGGTCATTTGTGGGTGCCTTCCCCATCACTGGTTCCTTCTCGCGCAGCGCCGTCAACCATGCGAGCGGTGTGACCACACAATTTGGAAGTGTTTACACAGGTGATATTTGAATATGAAAATTAATTACATTGGCAGGTGACGTTTTTATGCAATATTGTCTTTATCCACCCGACAAAGTCACGAGAAACTAGTTTTGTGTCCATATCCATATATGTAAATACATACTTATTTTAACAAATTGTCAAGATACGATATCCCGGCAGAAGTTGACGGAATTATATATTAGACTTATTGACCAAAGATATATATATGGGTTTAAATATGCAACAACCATTTTCCAAAGAACAATCAATGCTAGTTCTACCTATGAATCCTATGATGCGCTGCGTTCACAAAGGTGACATATATATATTACTATCGCCAACACAGCTGTCTGACCATCGGTGCACCCTAAGTGCATTGTAATAAGGTTCTATATAAACACAGGATGGTCACTTAACAGTGTTGTCGTTTGTACACAATATGGATATTGCATTGGCAGGTGAGACTGTTATGCAAAAATTACCTTTATTCGGCTGATAAAGTCATTAGTAATTTTTTTCACCTGTCCAGCGGGCGTAGCACGTTTGCCATTTTATCACTTATCGTTGTGGATAAGGCATCCGTCACTCTTGCACTCGCATACTTGTCAGAGTGTGATGGGCGTCTTTACCACAACGATAAGTGATAAAATGGCAACCATGCTACGCCCACTGTTTTCTAGGTGTTTTTCTGTAGCTAGACATATATTTAAACCCGCTTTAATACTTCCATCCCTCACTCTCAACACGAGGCTCTGGTGACCATATATCCCATCAGGAACACAATATCACCTATGCTTTGCTATATTCCGTTTCTCTAGGCTTTTAAAAGAATATAAGCAAACAAAATCACGTGACTTGCTTGCACAGCCAATCGCATATCACAGTATTAATGGAAGTCTAGTTTAATTGGCTGATTGGCCGATTCACGTGGATGAGTTTGTTTACATTCTCCTAAATGTCCAAAGAAACTGGCTATAGTTAGGCTGCTCCATATACGAGCGAGATAACATTCCACTTACAAAAGTGGGAAAAGTGGATGGTACAGGTGGAGGGGGACGACCTCGTCGAGCTTTATCCGACCAAATCGGAGAAATCCTAAAGAAAAGTCCTCTCAAGAGGACCGACGAGCATGTCATGATAGTGAATGAAGCAAGAAAGGTTTGTCAACATCGTAGTAAGTGAAAATCCGTGATCTCTGCCTACCGCTCCGGGAAATACGCGTGATTATATGTATGTATGTATAACATTCCGCTACCATCTGTGCCGATATACATACACATGCCCGTGGATTATACTCGCCGCGAAACTCCACGCTTATCAGGCGCATCCATAAACTGGGCCTTACACTTATTTTTGTATATTTCCAGGTACGCTGGTCCTACTGGCCCTGAGTTTTCTAACTCCGTACTTCTACTACATTCCTAAGGCGGCTTTGGCCTCTGTTGTGATTTGTGCTGTGATATTTATGATAGAATATGAGGTAAGAACTTTCATTACAAAAACCCTACCTGCTTTATTTATTTATTTCATCCGTATTGCACTAAGAAAGCACTGATAGCACAAAAGGATTTAGTTACTTGCCAGTTGCCACGTACAAGTCTGGGCATTTCCTTTTGAATGCTTTCATTTCACTTGTCTCATGAGTCAAATTGCATGTCAAATTCAATTGACTTCCTGGAGCGTTTTTGCCATTTTGGCTAGTCTCTTTTTTGTCTTGCTGTGTGATTGTAGTTAGTTCCATAAAAATTAGTTCCAATTACTTACAGCAAAAATACAGAATTAGGAAACTAGCCTATTGCGAGATTTAGATTAGTTTTTTTATTTATTTATTTCACAATATACAATTACAATATAAACAAAAGCTAGCTTAATCGATATGAATTTATATTATGCTCGGCCACTGAATGTCAATTTTTTATTTAAAATATTTAATTGAAAACATACAAATAACGATATAATTTACAATGTCAAAAACAGTGAAATTATTAATGTTTAATGTCTATAAATTCCTATACTGAACATTATAATAATATTATATTATGTATTGCGCCACAACATAAGAAAAACTTGTTACAAGAGTACATTCAATAAATAAAGGTAACAACAGGCGGCCTTATCGCTTAATATAATGCGTTTTTCAATAAAAAGATTCTCAGTTGGCTGTTCGGGTATTACACAGTGTATAAAACAAAATTCGTCTCTCCTGTGGTCAATAATTAAAGAGCTCACTTGCATATAAATAACGCCGTTTATGCGGATTAAGAGTCAAGCTCAGTCAGAGCCCTTAACTTTGATAATGTCCACAGGAAAGACGCGAACCTAAATCTGTGTTATGTCCCGTTCGCAATTCGGCGGGCAGTCGTTCGTAATAGGTTTGGCCTATCACTCGAGGATTCCTACTTACTTTGAAAAAGTTTCTTACACGGATGTCTGTGCTTTACCAGTATTCGAATAGGGCGTTTTTGGAGTATGTACAATTGCCCCATATTATTGATATTAAGGAGTGGGAATGTGAAAAAAATACGGACCGTAACGACTTTTTGGTTATTAGCGGCTTTAGCTTTTTTAGAGCAAATAAAGCACTGCTGAGTCTACCACACAGCCTAGAAATTTGCACTCGTTACATAATGAAGACGAGACGATACGATATTCGCTAAATCGAATATATCATGAAAAAAGCATGATATTCGATTTAGCGAGAAGACCACGTCTACAGTTGGCAACATGCCTTCGATCCTTTCGTGTTGAATAGTGGCTGATATTGATCTATTTAGATTAATTTGAACGCCGTAATCACGAATTTTTTAGTGAACAGGTTGATCCATATGCGTATGCGATCCGACGAAGAATAAAAATTTTCGCCACTTTTCGGATTTATGTCAGTGCCGTTAAGGTCCAAAAGTAACGAAACTTTTGGTCTTTCCTCTATTGCTCGACAGAGGGGATTCCAAAGACGAATAGCTTGTACAGCGAATGAGGATGTGAGAAAACCACTATGGTGAGGAAGTACAGATAATATGAGGGAACGGGAGGAACGGAGCTCGCAGCCTGGGTGAGGGGTGACTAAGTTAAATTTACATTTGAGATGTCCTGGAGCAGAGGGCTCGAACGGGATTGAGAAAAGCGTGCAAAGGATCCTAAAAGATCTGCGCTGGCGTATCAGGGAGCCAGTTAAGCTTCAGGCGGAAATAAGAGATATGGTCGAACATGCGTAGGCCCAAGATAAACCGTATGCTGTAATTAGGCAAACGAACGAGTCTGATAAGGGAATCCTTAGTAATGTTAGTAGTGCAGACGTCAGCATAGTCGACAAGAGGTAGGACTAAACTAACCCTTGCACAAGTAAGGCCTCGGTGCTCACTGGCAGGAAGTTTTTATAGCGGTACAGCGTGCTCAAAGTACCAGTGAGTTTCGACTTCGGAAAGCTGTCCATTCCAGGAAAGGTGCTTGTCAATAACGACTCCGAGATCCTTTAGGGAGGGCCAGGTCTCGATACGAGGGTGAATCAAAAAGTTCTTAGAACTGCATAGTGGTAAAACCTTTTTAGATGTAGGTTTTTTTATTTTATTTGGCTGTCATTATGACATAATTATGGCGGCAAATTGTATTTGATTGCTTGTACCATTGCGACATAATTAATTATTTTGTGAAGATAATCGCTCAAAATTTTGCATTATGGAGAAAAATGAGTTACGTGCCGTGATTAAGTATCTGTGTCTGAAAAAAATGTCCACTAAGGAAATTCATTTGGATATCCAGCAGACTATAGGTACTAATGCTGTACCATATTCCACGGTCGCTTACTGGGTTGCCGAAATCAAGAGAGGTAGGGCCAACTGTGAAGATGACCCTCGCTCCGGCCGGCCTTCCACCTCTGTTACTGATGAAAACGTGGCGAAAATCGAAAAATTGGTATTGGAGGATAGAAGAATTAGCATTCAACAGTTAGTAGAGATCCTACACATTTCTTTTGGTAGCGTGCAATCAATATTGACGGATGTTTTAGGGTTTAAAAAAGTTTCGGCAAGATGGGTTCCGCGAATGTTAAGTGAGGTTAATAAAGAACAGCGTGTAGAGGTTTCGAAGCGGAATCTCGAAATCATCGAACGTGACCCGGATGCATTTTATCCTCGATTTGTAACCATGGACGAGACGGCTCCACCATTTTGATCCCGAGACGAAAAAGCAAAGCATGTCCTGGAAACGACCATCTTCTCCACCTATTAAGAAATTTCGAGTTTTTCCGACGGCGGGTAAAATTATGGCCTCTGTATTCTGGGATGCGGAAGGAATCCTATTCATTGACTACCTTCCGAAAGGAAAAACCATTACAGGTGCCTATTACACAGAATTGATCCCGAAAGTGCGGCAGGCGATCATAGAAAAACGCCGGGGAAAGTGGTCGTCGGGCGTGCTGTTTCACCACGACAACGCCCCGGCTCATCGCTCACAATTGGCACTCGCTGCGATCCGCCAAGCTGGCTTCAAGCTGTTGGACCACCCGCCATATTCTCCGGACTTAGCTCCTAGTGATTTCCACCTATTCCCGAAATTAAAGGAGCACATCCGCGGAAGAAAATTTCCTGATGATGATGCCGTAGTGGGTGCTGTGGAGGAGTTTTTCGAGACCCAAGGAAAAACTTTTTTTATGATGAAATAAAAAAAAATTGAAAAACTATATCTAAAGTGTATAGAACTCCAAGGAGACTATGTAGAAAAATAAAATATAAGTAAACGATTTTCTTTTGTTTTTCACCCTTATTCTAAGAACTTTTTGATTTACCCTCGTACTGGGATTATTGAACCTTCGAACGTGATCGGAGCGACAGAAACTGAATCCAGCTTTGAGAACTGACGCACAATGGTGGCTTGGCACTTGGAGGGCTTGACTGAAATACCAAAGCTACTAGACCACTTACTAATATGCATCAGGTGATAATTGATGATAGAGATGGCCGTTTAATATCCGTTACGTTACTCTGGGTGTAGAGTTGTAAATCGTCAGCAGGGTTTCTTATCAGCCAAGATGTTTACCTATAGGTACACTATTATGTGGCTTTTTTCATTACCAGTTAGTAGTGAACTAGACAGTTTTACCTTTAAAACAAAGGTTTAGTGAACCGGCTTATAAATTACACAATTATACAAGTTGGATCGTCAACCTCTTTAGTAGGAAACGGCTTATCAGAAACCATGAAATTCCGATTGCCGTCTTTATATAATGTTTTGCCATAAGACTCGGGGCGAATTTCGTGTTTCTGTAATTGAAATTGTTTGTTTTCATTCATCGTTTTGATTCATTTTAACGTTTACAACGTTCATCATCATTTCAGCCGAAAGACGTCCACTGCTGGATATAGGCCTCCCCTAAAGAGTGCCACAAATACAATATTGAGAGTCAATTGAGAGATTTTGTTAAAATTTATGATGGTGTACATTAACTTATCCAACATTATTTCGAAATGAGTCAAGCCAGTAGGGTTGGTTTTGCCAAATCCAATGTCTTTTTACTTTTTAAACTAGGTCAAAGCATTGGCGGGTGGTATGGTTTAGGTGACAAAAGATAAAAAGGAACTTTATGATGCACGGAGAGCACAAAAGTGGCATTTTATGTCTCCTGTGCGATATATGACAGACATTACGAGAATGGATGCAAAATGGAAAATACTTTACGAGCATTTTATTACAGTGGAGAGAATTCTAAACTAATAATGAACGCGAACCTTTAAATGTGAAATATTATTCAGTTTAAATTTTAGGATGTGATTCAGTGGTTTATAAATCTCAATCAAAATTGATCAAACAAGTTGTATCCAAATCGCGAAAAAAAAACAGCTGTTCCATACATTTTGGCGGCTGAGCTCACACCGTTTGTATGGAATAGATGTTTTTTTTTCGCGAACCTCCCAAAATTGGAACGGTGAATAATATTTTACCCTGTATATAAAATGGGGTTCGAATCATCATTAAAAAATTGGGAACTTAGCCCGTTAAAAACAAATGCTATGATCTTTCTACACACACTATCATAACATCTATTATTAAGTAAGGTGAGAGACATCAGCGAATTAGCAAGCTTATCCTTCTATACGTTTATTCGTCATGTAATATTATATACCTACCTATTGACATTCTTCAGTTACGTATTCATATATGCACTCAAGTGTTTTACACTCGCTCAACAAATATCGCGGTTATTACCAAGTAATGCGTTCTGTTAATAACAATTCAGGAACGTTTAAGCTATTTCAAGTCTAATTACTTACAGCATAAATACTGTATAGCAATGTCACGGATATTGAAATACGTAATAAGTACCATAATTGGATTATAATTTTCAATGTTTATAATTTTACTATCATACTTTAACTTCTCACATGATCATAACATATCTCTGTTATACTGATTACATTGGTATATGTTATTATCATGACTCGATATTTACCAAAATTTGAATTGAAACTGCTATAAATTGAACACAATCGTCCCACTACAAGTACAGAGGCTCTAGTATAAGTTTTACCGAAACAAAACGTTACGACCGCGTTCGCGTTTAGCTGTCAAATCCCATACAAATTGAGGGTAAAACGCAAACGCGATCGTAAAGTTTTGTTTCGGTAAAACTTATACTAGAGGTCCGTCAACTCATTTGATTAGTCTTAATTGAGCTACACAGATTAACATCTTTTTATTATTAACTGACTTCAAAACAGGAGGAGGTTCTCAATTTGTCTGAATCTTTTATTTTTTATGTATGTTCCCCGATTACTCGAAGACGCTGTACCGATCTGGAAAATTGATTGTTTGTTTGATAGGGTAGCCTTCCCAGGTCGTGTAATTTTGGGAAGTAGGTAAAATTCTAATTAATATAATTATCAGATTGCAATCAAACTTATGTTTGTCAAGCACTTGCTTCTACGCAAACCGTGATAGAAACATATAGGTTTAGTCAGATAGCTCCGTTTATTTTAGGAACCGGAACACGCAATATATAAAAATTATTTACTTTAAAACAAAGTTTTAACCGACTTCAATTTAGTACTCCTTCAAGCCACGAGAACATTTCCACATTTATTTTCCAATTTACCACATGAACTGATTTCCGAGAGCAAATGCGTTGATTATTAGGGGAAAAAATCCAATCGCTGTATGTGGCCCGATAATATTTGAGGACTTCCGTCGATTCCACAAGGATCACCTTTGGCACTTCATTAGTTGCTATTTCAACGAAATTTTATCAGAATCTGTGACGTACTGTTGTACTTTTAAGTACATAATTGAGGAATTCCATAAGTCATCTGTGGTCTTCATCATCAATTCCACTGCACCAAATTTATGATTACCGGGTGTAAATACACGAGTTAAAATAGAAAATACCAAAATCACTACACGCGTGCCTTATATAATTGAAGGGTCCCCTTAATTCCTCATGGATCCCATTATCCAATTGTTTTTTTTTTTAATGGGACCCACCTGGAACTACCTACTTACAAACAAAAAAAAATACGAATCGGCTCATCAATGACGGAGTTCTGAGGTTACAAACATTAAAAATAATTAAAATAAAATAAAATAGAGAACCTTTTTTTTGAAGTCGTTTAAAAATAGGATTTTTTTATTCTGATAATTTATGATTTCCTGCAGATACGTGATTATGTAAACTAGCCGCTAATCAGTATAATTAAATATTCTGCAACTGACTAAGACATTGTTGAGGAGGCGATTCTGTTTTCTTCTTTAACTTCAACCCTGTTCCCTTATTACGTTTCTTACGATACGGCTATTACGGTGGTGTATTCTATCCGACACCAGACGGGGTTTATATGAACCTGTGTGATTAAATTTTAAGTTACACGAAAGCTTACTTTTGACTACAGGAAAGACGACTTTCGTTTCATTCACTCTGTATGAGCCGCATGTGTAAGTCCTACTTTAAATAAAACTTGTTTTTATTTTCAGGTGGTAAAGCCAATGTGGCGTTCCCGCCGCGCCGACCTAGTGCCGGCTTTTGCCACATTCGCCGTGTGTCTGGTTGTGGGTGTGGAGCTGGGCATCCTTGTGGGGGTCGTGATCAACGTACTGTTGCTGCTATATCCGAGCGCCAGACCACAGATGGAAGCCGAGATTGTAACGGTACGATGACACCTACATAACTCGTATATTTCATATTCCTAGGATCTTCTTCCTCGTCGCATCGCCATGACTCAGGGTCGTGACAACAAGTCGTTTTGCGCACCAATGCTCTCCAGGCAGGCGGTTTTCGGCCATCCGGATAGACGTCTGCAAGTTTCCCTTGAAGGTTTCCTTCACTGCATCGGTCCAACGGGGCGGTGATCTTCCACAGCTCCCTTTTCCTTCCATTCCTAGGGTACTTACGTAACTCATTCCCGGCTGCTAGGACCAATATGTGAACTGCCTTGGGTGGGCATACTGGTGCAGCTTCTGATCTACGTGTCGCTGCTTATCAGCCTTCGCCAGCTTACCCCGTCGTCTAATCACTGATGGACATTTGTGACCCACTTTAGGTTGACAATCCAATAGGGATGATGACTATGAATTTTTTATGATGTCATTCCAACCAGTTTTTGGAGAGGTACAAATGTTTGTATGGGAGCAACTACAATTAAATAACATGAATACCCAAAAAAATTAGACAAAGATTGACCTCGCTGGCGGCAGCGCAAGACGCTTCATACTGATAGACACACAGGTATGACGTCACAACTGACATTTGTACTAATCGTATGGAAAATCAGGTAAATCGTTGTTTCGGTCGCGAAATACTGCGTTTAAGTACATAGTTGTCATACAATTTTGTTTCTATAATAAAAGCGTAAGGATTCTATTGGTAGCTTTAACTTTACTCTCGGACAATAAAAAAATGCATATTTTTTCTTAACTTTCAAGGTTCATATCTTTTTATGATTTTAATTATATTTTATAATTTATACTTTAATACGATAATTTGATGGTTTACTATCCATTTAGCATCACTACGTTATCAATTTGAACATGAGGCATCATGCCTACTATATGGTAATCCAATTATATCCAAAGAATATTTTTACGAAATGGGTCCTATATTCTTAAGGTTTTTTTTTTCCATTGAGAAAACTTGCGAACCAGACATCGGGGGTGACTGGGTCAGGAGCTATTTCTATCCACAAACAAACTCCACGACGACCACCATCAACGCTCCCATGCGGAGGTCTCCCAGGATCTCATATTGAATGCACTGCAGCCCTCCTCGCGATTCAGCTTGTGATCGCCCACTACTCTACCTTTTCAGTTCCAAGCAAGCCCTATACAGCAGTAACCTTACTTTCTGCTGTGGCGCATCGACCCAAACTGGATCTTGGCTTGCGACATTAAAAAACTGCCCAATGTTCTTTCCGCCCAGTCGACGGCCCGATAGTTCGTTTATATATATTTTGGACGTTGTCACCCCTCCAGCACCTAGGACGCCCAACAGGTCTTCGAGTTCTTCTAATGACTTCGACCGACTTAACGACCGATTTTAAAGTAGCCACCAGATTAACGTTTTGATTCACCGTCGTTTGAACAATAAATATTTGAACTTGATATTTTCTTCCAGAGTGCATCAGGTCTCGGGTACCTGCTAGTGACAGTAGGTAACAGTCTATACTTCCCCGGAGTGGAATACATCAGGCAGTACGTGGAACGAGCTGCTACGAAGCAGGGCGGCTGCAGTATGCCTGTTGTGATAGACTGCAGATATGTACTGGGTAAGTCACCAAGTACCTACAGTCTACGTCAAAGTTGTGTTTAGTTTTGCACCTTACTTCATTCTAATAAGGCGAAAAATGTAAGCATCTCTTTGACATTGACTGATACTATCGCTAACTGAAATTATGAGAAGAATCAAAGTGGCAAACGCTATCGATTTTGTAATTTAAACCCCCGAAATACGACAAATTACCACCATCAACTTTTTTTATAGCTGCGTACTATTTTGTTATTGAGGATTACGAGACGTGCCACTGCCCCTGGATATAAGATCTCCATCACTCTGTCGAGATTGTAACGCAATAGAAGAAGAAGATATTATGATCCATAGTTGCCTTAACTTTTGGAATCACAAAAAATTACTCCCATCAGCCTGTGACGCATATTGCGAAAAAAATGCGTTTATTTGTTCGAAAAATTCAAAAATGAAGCATAATCGACAATTTTGACAGAACTGAAACATAAATAAACTACTGACAACCTTTAAAAAAAGAATGTCTAGGGTTTTACGTTCGACTAGCCCTTGTTATATCCATTTCTATCGGAACCAGGTGCCGACTTCACAGCGGCTAAAGGCATCTGCGCTCTGTCGAGTTCGCTGCAGGCGCGCGGGCAGCCACTGGTGCTGCTGTCGCCCCGCAGCAGTGTAGCCGCCGTGTTCAGCGGTGCCGGCGCCAGCGTCGTCGTCGTCGCGCCGCAAGACCTCGAGGTCGTGTTGCAAGGTACTGCCGATATACTTCTGATGGCCGTTCTACACTATCGGCGATGATCGTTGATCGTGTGATCATCTATAATCGGCACGATCATCGTGCAAGCATCCACACGACCGTCTGTAGTAGGCGATTCCCTTTTGTTCCCTTTGATGCGTGCCCAAAAAACCGACAAATCAAGGGGGGCAACTGTTACTCGCGGCCTCAGGAGCTACCTACCACAACCCTGCACGTGTCCCTTGGGTGGTGATAATGAGTGACAAACTTTAAAGGCGAAATAAAGTATGCCATACGATTAAATAAATAAAATCGATAGTGTAGAGAAGCCAGCAAGTCGGTACTTGTTAGTGAATTGCCCGCCCACGGTCTGTGGCGTTTTACGAAACTACAAGTTCAAAATTTTAAAGGTCTAAAGTAGCAACAGTGAACAATAACGACTGGTCATTTGACAAATCTTGCCAGAGGCTCTAGTATAAGTTTTACTGAAACAAAACGTTACGAGCGCGTTTGCGTTTAGCTGTCAAATCCCATACAAATTGAGGGTAAAACGCAAACGCGATCGTAAAGTTTTGTTTCGGTAAAACTTATACTAGAGCCTCAGTTTAGAATTGTACAAACGTAATTTGTAGCTTCGTGAAATAGACCACTGGAAGTCGCCTTGCAAGGTACAGCTGCCTATACTTCCCCGGTAGAACCAATAGCCGTTAGGGCGGAAAGGTTATCGAGTGGCTAGCACGTCTCGGGAGGCGCAGCGTGGGTAGAACAAAGGTATAGGTTGTATGCTGATTGGCGCAGGGCCGGTCATTGTGACACTTTGGGGAGGCCTATGAGCGTTTTTCAGCTGATATGGTGAAGTTCTAGTTAGATTTGTTAATTATTCTTCTCCGTCTATTTACTCCCGAAATTAATTAAAACAAAGTTGTCATGAAATGAATACCTAATTAATTTGGCTGAGATTGTACAGGGTGTATCAAAAATGGGGTGTGAACCGAGCAAGGGCATATTCGGTAGCGCATTGCGATTCCAAATATATGCGTTTGTTTTTTTTGTTTACATTGATATTCTTGTGTTTGTTTACAATACTGTCTTTGTTTTTGTTGACATTGCTTGTGTATGACAACATTCCCCCGCGAGGGTGAAGGGTGGGAGGGTTTATTTCATTTTCAACCACTGCTCGCACAGCAGCTGTGTTATGAAAACAAATGCTTTGTGTGTGTTTTTTGGACACGCAGGTGACGGCTTTTACGTTCTTGATGTCATACACCAGCAATATCAACAAAAACAAAGACTGTAATGTAAACAAAAACAATCATAACAATGTTAACAAAGACAGTTAAAAAATTCAAAGTATTAACAAATGCATTTTTAGAATCGCAATACGCTACGAACATGCCCTTGACGGTTCACACCCCATTTTTGATACACCCTGTATATACTTATAGATATATTTGTTTTCAACCGTGTAGGTGCTGATCTCTGAGTAAGTGCCTATGGGTATCTTTATAATATATTAGGTATAGACTTACTCGCCAGTGTAAATAAATTATTTGTTTAAAGGAATTTCTTCAAATGATAACCGATGACATAAATAGAACAACTACGCCAATTAACCTAAAAAAGATAAAAAAGGGTTTTTTTTTAGGGTCAGCCTTCGGTGCCCATTTCTTCCGTTCAGCACGGTTTTAAGTTAGTTTGCATCCAGTTTAAGTTCTTGTAGGCATATTCCCTGGCGTTTTCAATTGTTCTAATATGGAGAAAACTTCTCATTCATTTTCTTTTCTATTCCAGATCTCACCGGTCAAATAGCAATGCCTCTACTAAACAGTACAAAGAAGGTTACCAAGACGCCCCCACCATCCTACAACTCCCTACAACCACTCGACGATGTGGTCACGGAGGTCATAGCTGAAGATAGAAACGTCACTCCCTTGCTGACGCTAGACGGCGCATCAAAGGTGACCAGCGAGGTCAATGACACGTGACCTGTATAGTATTGACAGATTGACCATTCATGTTTCTGACGCTTATAGTAATAATTATTTAATGAGGATTGCTATTGGAAATGAGGCGTGTATAGACAAGAAAGACATAGTGAAATTATTTGACCGCTGTTTTTTTTTCTTTTATTTATTTCACAATAAGGTATGCACTTATTATATGCATTTATTGCACAATAACTAGTACATTCTTTAAAAATACCGGCCAATCTATTACATCATACTGTCATCGTCAGTTAGTAAGTTAGTATAGATTGTATGAGACGCAAAACAATTTACGATCCATACACGAACAATTTTTTGCAATTTATCGACGTCTCTGCTACGCAATTTTTGTCCAATATTACAGGTCAATAATTGCACAAAAATTGGTCGTGCACGGCCTCACAGTGTATAATATTGCCAAAGGTATCAGTAACCAGTGATTTTTTACCAGTAAGTAAACTATGTTAAGTATTTAACTGAAGTATATTAGAAGCTATGTATATAGTACCTAGTCTTTTGTATAGAGAATTGAAAGTCCGCTCTCTCCCAGTACGTAATCTCATTCCACTTACCTACTTATTGTTCATTGTGTTTGCGTATGCTTAGAATATGCACTACTTAGATTAAGATTAGTTTTTAGATTTGTTTCCCTTTTTTGGCGGGCCTGAAAATCAATGTTAGGGCATAGCAGTCAGTGTTGTAAAATGTATGGAATTTATATTTGTGTGTGTAAGTTATACCTACATAAATTTTTATTTTCTATTAATTTATTTTCTCTTTATTGAATAGAACACGCTTATTGTTCATTATTTGCGACTTCTTCTGCGTGAACCCGGGATAAAAGCTATCCTATATTTTAATCCAGATTACTTAAGCTATCTTCGTGCCAAATTTTATCCAAATCGGTTGAGCCGTTTAAGCGTGATTGAGTAACATCTAAACATTGAAATTTTCGCATTTATAATATTAGTAAGATGTAATCTATTCATTAATATCGATGTCAATTGTAAGATAAACATTTATATTTAACACGAAGTAGTGTAGTTCTAAGTCTGGTGTAGTAAGTGCTGTTCTAAGGCTTAGAACAACAATGAAAATGGAACATAACGCTCGGTGTCATTGCGATATACTTACTTATTACGAGTATGTTACATTGCAATGCAATCTCGAACTTCCTTCTGTGAAATGTTGAACTTAATAAATCTCAGTCGCATCAAGAATTGGTCCCCGAAACTGTTCCAAAATTGTTCTCATGATGAACCTATGTAAGTACCTATGACTACTTGAGATTATTTGAGTTGGCCGAATTGCAGCACAGCAGTCCATTCAAAAAGCAACCCTACCGTCCAGGCAAGAGGATTCCAATTTCAATAACAGTATTATATTCCATTAAAAAAAACAGTTTTAACTAAATCTGCACACGTATCGACTGTAAAACACGAATAATAAGCACAATTTAAAACACAACTATGGATTTTATTTCAACCCTTGGCAAAATGTGATAAAGAAAACTGCCAGTTACTAGTATAATATTTATTATTCATAAATTACGTTTAATATTTGACACCATACATCTTAGCACCAATAAAGTTAGAAATTAATAAATGCAACTTCTGACTATTCCACATCTATGTGTATCATTAAGCCTACAAAACTACATCCATTTAACAGTCTTCAAGTTGTGAATAACCTTAAATCTATAAATGCAAATCTGTTATACAATTCTAAGCCTTATGATAAGGTATTTAGATTGCTTATTCCTTGGTCACAGTTTGGTGAATGAACATGGGTTTTGATGCTGACATCAGTTTTTCTGAGACGACGTGAGCGATTCTCGCGCTTCGACGCCAAACCAATTCCCGCGTGCGCTCGTGATTGCTGTCCACACGGACCTGGAGAATAAAGAATTTTAAGCCGTATTTCCATAGCAGTAAAGTATAAATTAACACCGGTTTCGACATGCCACGAGGGCTAATTGCAAGCCATAACAAAACCTTTTTTGGAAACTTAGTGTGCTCCACATATTTTACAGATTCTTCAGTTTGTTCATTGGCGTTTTGGAAATAAAAGTTACCCTGACATTCATTAACGTCTAAGGTGAAATAGGATTCATCGTTCATAAGGGTAAGTTTTTAGTTTTTGGACACGGTGGGTTTTACTTTTCTTGCTCGTTACGCAATGCCCATATCATGTTGATACTTTTTCACTGTTTTGCCATCGCAGTTTAAAAAAAAACCGAGTTCACTGTAGGATTTGGCTACCCAACCTGCCGTAATGTTTTCAGTTGGCTTCTTTTCAAAGATCGGCTTAAAGAACACACTTTGCCCGAACCTGGTATTCTAGTAGGTAGTCGTATGTCGAAGGGAATAGGATGGTAGTGTATTATAAACCTCCCCCATTTCTGTAAAATGTTTAACAATCCTCGACTTCGGCCAATCTGGATGTGTATCTGATGTGTCTGCCATATTTTTTTACACACTATTTGCCATATTTTTTTACACAAATCCTACAATCGAATGATTTGTACAACACTTTGACAGATAATACAGAAATCAAAAGATAATATCAAGTTTTAAATATCGAATCATTTACTCTTATTTTTTTTTACAAAAAAGTGCAAATTTCATTCCGCATAGGTACTATCGACAACACAGCTAACTGACCATCGGTGCACCTTAAGTGCATTGTAATAAGGTTCTATATAAACACAGGATGTGAGTAAGTCAGTTAACAGTGTTGTCGTTTGTACGTTACACATTTGCTTAACCCATACAACGCAAGGGCTCATAAGTGTAAGGCCTGAGTGCACGTCCCGCTAAGAGCGGTCCATGAGTCATGCCTCTACGAGCGATTTCCACATTCACTGGCAAGAACCGCTTCGCTCGTAGCCGATCTCGTGGTTTTCCCCGTATGTAGCGGAAAGCGACTACGACGTAGGCGCCCGCTAATCTGGTTCCTTGCAGTGAAAGTGTCAAGCATGGCGCCAATATCCTCCAACGCAAATTAACTAGCAAGGTTTGTTTTTAATTACCTGTTTGGGCTGTAGAACCTTGATAGAGTGCAGTGTAGCGACACCCTGGTTGTTCACCCGCAGGCTGATCTTGCCTGTCATCTCGGCTGTGGTGGCTGTAGCAGACTTCAGTTCCTTCTTAGCTCCGCGCCCAACCTAGAAAATACATTGATAACATACCTAGGGTTATATGTAGATGTAAACAATTATTGGCTCTATCATTCACGTTATGACACCTTGAGACAAAAAAAATATTGATGGATAGTAAACCATACGTACAATTATTGCAATAAAGTATAAATTACAAAATATAATTAATATCATAAGCAGATATATGGACCTTGAAATTTTAGAAAAATATGCTGGACACGATTAACGCAGGTACGGTCATTGTGGCACTCTTTGGGGGAGGCCTATGTCCAGCAGTGGACGTCTTTCGGCTGATATGATGATGGTGATGATGCATTTTTTTTATTGTCCAATAGTATTTAAAACTACTAATAGAATCCTTACGCTTTTATAGAAACAAATGTGTACCTATAACAAATATGGACCTAAACGCAGTATTTCGCGACAGAAACAGCAATTTACTTAATGTTCAATACAACGATTAGTACTAATGGCTGGTGGCGTTAACCAACCGGCCGGTAAACGTTAAATACGAGTATCATGTTTGCAGCTCTGTCATCTCATAGAGAACGAACTACTGATACAAAATGACTTAACGGAGTAACTTACGATTACCTACTGATGGTCTGAAAATCTTATTGCTACCATTTTTAAACGAGTTGCTTGTATTATATCACACATCCCTTAACAATCGTAGTCTTGACAGTGTTACACCGTCGTAGCAACCCATAAGTACGGTGAAATCATGAGTAGCAGAGTAGCAGGTAACCTACCTGTCTGGGGTAAGAGCGTTATCTATGCGCACTGCATGCTTTAAAAATAGTACATTACTACAGAGGCCCGGAAGTAAGGGGTTGCCGGCGTTTGTATAGTGCATTTCTTAAACATGCAATGAAATAAATAAATAAAGAAATTAAACTGTAACTTTCATGGCTGAACGCCGTGATGCTGTGCCACAAATTAATTAAAAAGACCATCTTGCAGGCCTAGGCGTCCAATTTTGTATGAAATGCCGTTACGGATCTCTCGTCTCGCTGCGCCTGAAACGTGACACTTCGAAGCCCATTATGAAGAACACAACGTCAATATTTACTTTGCATGTTTGAGAAAACTATGGTTTTCTCCGTTTATCTGAGACTGCGTGAAAATATACTTATCACTTTCGCATAGGTATATATCTATTATGAGTCAGAATACAAACCTCCTTTTCAACTCTCAGGATCAAAGGGCCAACAGCAAAGTTACTCTTCACAGTAGTGTGGTCCGACATAATGCTGACAGTGACATCTCCCGTCCTCCGCAGCGAAGAAAGTCCGTACAAAGTTCCCTTTGCCCTGGGCTTGCTTTTCTCAACGGTCGTTTTAGTCTTGTTCTTAATCGGGACTGGTTTCTTGTTAGAAGTAGGTTTGGGGGGTTTGGTTTTTGGCTTTGTGGTCTTGGTCGGCGGTTTCGGTTTGGGAGTGGGTTTCGCCTTGCCGCTTTCCGATTTCAACGCCCTGCCTTCGGCTTTCAGAACTTCTTCCACTGGCTTTTCTGTCATTGGTTCTTCGACTTTATTGATTTTGTCAGTGTTGTTGGAAGTGATTTTGTCGCTTGTCTTCTCCGCGTTGCCAGCACGAGCGTTGTTCTTTTTCTTATTGGCAGGTTTCCTGGAAACATATTAAATGTTAATTAAAAGAAGTGAAAGTTGTTCGATTTCGTCGGCGGCTATAAAACGTTTCTTTTTATTACCACTGGGCGTATTATCTCACGATATCGATTATTGATTATTGGTCCATTTGAACAAATTGTCTTAAATGTATCGTATAATGTCTGCTTGGCGATCTTGCCGCGTAGTTAAGAATAACGAGTAAATTATGTAGCTCGTTTTGTTAAAGAGGCGCATTTTAAAAGTAAACATCCTATGTCCGTATACGAAATGTATTTGGAATTTCCACATGATAATTCGCAATGTGGCCAATCTTACTGTTCATTAGTCATAGCTTGCCACAAACTAGAACTTAATTCAGTCAATTTAGGTACCCAGGTACTTTTGTAAGCTTTAGAAATTTCTGTAGGTACGATGCCTTCCAATTAAATTGACGATGTAATCCTAAACTAATAGTAACAAGTTTCAAAGCATAATAATACAAAGTGTAATAAAAATGGGGTATGAACCGATCAAGGGCCTAACAGGTATCGTGTTCTGACTAGAAAAACAGAATGTTTCGCAGCCTATTGTTTTAGAGTCTTGTTATAACGTATTTAATTTAATTAACAAGTTGTGTCCACTGTGCAAAAGAGATCTTTATGAGCAAAGGCTCATAAAGATCTTGTTAATCGCACTGCCTATATACATTTATGTACGTAGTCTGGCATATAAACCTTAACAGGAGTTAAAGTGCCATGAAAATAATTTACATTGTTTCTGTTAAGCATCCTCCTAGGGTTATTCCCGGTTGCGCCCTTAACGAGCCCAGGGTCCGCTTTGACACCTGGTCTTAAGATTTGGCATAGGCATTTGTTTTATGAAAGCGACTGCTATCTGACCTTCCAACCCAAAGGGAAAACTATACCTTATTGGGATTAGACCGGTTTGGCTCACGATGTTTTTGTTTACATTTCTATGGAGCTCCATACTAAGGTAAAAAAAAATCGCGTCAAAAAAATGTTTATTTCTGTTTTTTTCTTATCAGAGCACGATACCTGTTGAGCCCTTGATCGGTTCACACTCCATTTTTGGTACACCCTGTATGCTAACTTTATTATTTTCTTTTCCACATGTCGTTCTATGTTCGTCAGTGAAAAAATGAATGTAAATTAATTTAGAAAACAATATTTAAGATTTGGTTTAACCACACAATAAAATACAAACTACTTTACGTTCCATTTTAAAACAAAAAGAATCTCAACCAAATTTTAACTGCGTTTTCTCAAAATATCTTAAGTTACCTCTTCTTGGTCTTGTTCTTATTCTTCTTCGGCTTAGTGGTTTTCTTGCTAGCGTCAATAGGCTGCAGCTTTACGCTGACGGGGTCGTACGAGCGGCGCAGGATGTCGTTCATTTTCTCAAGGATGTTGTCTATGAAACGGTTGTATTTCACGATGTATATCGCGGGTACTGCCTCCTTTTGCTTTTTCTCGGGTTCCGCTTCAAACGCACCTGTGGATGTGGTTTTTTCGTTCATATTGTGTTACAAACGACGTAAGTTTGCGTCTCCGATGTTAGCTACTACCTAGTAGCGTAGCAGAGGTGTCAAAGGGGTTCGACGGGTGTGCGGGAGGCGATTTGAGGTTCTTATGTAACGCGTATTGTATCTGTCGATGGGGTTTGTTCGTTAAATTTGCGTATTTGTATAGGTTTTTTTTTATACGGGTTTGCACGAATAATGAAGCGGTTGTATGGTTGTTTTTGGGTTTTTTTCTGTGGGTCCGCTTCTAGCACACCTGTGGATGTGTTTTTTTCGTTCAAGTTGCGTATGGGTTTTAGATTTTTACGGATATGTATGTGAGTTATGAAGCGGTTGTATTTCACGATATATATCGCGGATAAGTATACTGTCTCCTTCGGTTTTTTCTCTGGGCCGGCTTCTAGCGCACCTGCGCATGGGGTTTGTTCGTTAAATTTGCGTTATTGTAAGGGTTTTAGATTTTATACGGGCCGGCATGAATCATGAAGCGGTTGTATTTTACGATGTATCAAGGACTATCTCCCTTGTTTTATTCTGGCTCCGCTTCTCTTTCACGGTTTAAGTATTTCGCGGGATTCGCGAATACTGCCTTGTATGGTTTTTAAGTTTTTTCACGGGTTTGCATGAATTATGAAGAGGTTGTATTTCACGACGTACGTTGCGGGTAGGTACCTACTGTGTCGAGGCTTTTTCTCGGGTTTCGCTTCTGCGCACCGGCTAATGGGGTTTCCTTCAGGTTGCGTAAAATTTTATGGGTTTTAATTTGATAAAACTTCATACCTGAAGCTTAACTACAATTAGGTAGATATTTTTTCTAGTGTTTATTTGAAAACTTTTTCAGTTAATTGATACTTTGTTTGGCTAGGTATTCAATAGTAGTAATAGTTATTTAATTCAAAATATTTTTTGATAATCGGTTCAGAACCTTCCTTTTTAATCAAGGATTGTGTTTCAGTGACAGTGTCATTTGGTACTACGGTTCAGATTAATAAAATTAATTTAACGGCGACTGTAGCATTCTTTTATGTCGTTGATCACTGGATAAAGCATAGACTCTGGAAAAGACAGACGAACTGGATTCGAACTGCAACTTTTATGGAAACTGCATGTCAAGTGCGCAGCTTGTTTACGTACCTACCTAGTTGTTTGACATGAAGGGGGATTTCTCAACCGCGGTAGCTAAACGACATACACACGTTTATTAACCGACTTCAAAAAAAAAGGAGGAGGTTCTCAATTCGGTTTTTTTTTTTTTCAATGTTTGTTACTTCAGAACTCCGTCATTGATGAGCCGATTCATAAAATTTTTTTTTTGTTTGTAAGTATATGCTTCCAGGTGGGTCCCATTTTTTTGAAAATTCTAATGGATAATGGGATCCATGAGGAATTGAGGGAACTCCTCAATTATATTAGGCACGCGTGTAGTGATTTTGGTATATTCTATTATAACTCGTGTATTTACATCCGGAAATCATAAATTGGTGGAGTGGAATTGATGATGAAGACCACAGATGACTTATGGAATTCCTCAATTATGTACTTAAAAGTACAAAAGTATATCACAGATTCTGATAAGATTCCGTTGAAATAGCAACTAATGAAGTGCCAAGGGTGATCCTTGTGAAATTGACGGAAGTCCTCAAATATTATCGGGTCACATACAGCGATTGGGTTTTTTTCTATAATAATCAACGCATTTGCTCTCGGAAATCAGTTCATGAGGTAAATTTGAAAAGAAATGTTCTCGTGGCTTGGCGGAGTACTAAATTGAAGTCGGTTAAAACTTTGTTTTTAAAGTAAATTATTTAATTATTTTTGCAGTATGCTATGTCTATAGGTCTACCTAATGACGTAGGTATTTCTTCAAGAAACATCTATCGCGGCTATTTGTTATTTAAGCAGTTTTAGAAAAGCTTGTGCTAATTATGGTTTTGTCGATTATTAATTTTCCTCTTTTTACCCGACTGTCTCAGAAGGAGAGTTATGTTTTTTCGGGCCTATGTATGTTTGTGTGTATGTGGAAAAGTTAATTCTATTTCACGGGCTATAGTCCACACGGCTTGATGCATTTTGACATACGAGGTGTCGTTTGATTCGTCATAATCTTGTGCATAGGTTATAATATTAAAAAAAAAGTATAGTTGGGGTTTTTTTAATCTTTTGATTTCATTCGTCTTACCATTTTGTTTAGTAATTTATAATACATATATACAATGTAGGTATAAGTAGGTAAGTTTAACAGAACCTTGATTATCAAAAATAGCAATATCTATCCTTTGGAATTTCTAAACCATTGGTAACAAATTTAAGGCAGCCGTATCTACGCAACATTAAATACCTATCTCCTTTTACTTCCCGAATCGCAGAGTGACAGAGGTTTATTTCGATTTATAAATAAATTAAAAATAATTGGAAACCATAATGTCAATATGGTAGCTATCTATTCACCTTTTATAGGTCAATGAGGCAGCAAATTACGAGCGAGCAAGTGGCTAAAAGCTAAAACCCTAAAGGTTTTCTCTTGAGATATATTGTAACCTTAGTAACAATTGCATTTTTAAAATGATATTAGTTGATATAGGTATATAAGTAAGCTTTCTAACTAAGATTTCTCTTATTACAGATCTCGGTAATTCAGAGATATAGGTACCGGAATAAAAAAATCTTCAAGTATCACAAGACTATTTGCGCCATATTTCCGGAAAAATGACTGCGGTGGTCGAAAGGATAGTCAGATTGATCGGCGGAGACGTGAGTAATTTTAAAGTTGTACTTTGTTGTATAGGTCAGTATTGTTAGTTCCATGTTCGTCTCGGTCTTACAAGCTAAGTCAAGAGTGACGAATGATTACTTAGGTATAGCAGCGATACCCATGCCAGTACCCTTCTGTATTTTCAGTTTTTTTTTTTATTTATAGTTATTCATAGTGGTGAAAAATATAAGTAACTATTAGTATAGTTAGAGTTAGTACTAGTGCCTACGTCAAATTTTGGGATTAGATGCCAAAGAGGATCTCGGGCGCGTTTGAGCACTACCGAGAAAAACGCTGAGAGGATGATGATGACATTGGTGAAGAACATTAAGTGGCTTCTAGACAGGCCATATTTTCACTGCAATATGTTGCCGGCAACTATTGGTATCCCTCTCTAACATGTGAGTAAGAGAGGGACACCAATAGTTGCCGGCCACAAATTGCAGTGAAAATATGGCCCGTCTAAGAGCCGCTTTAGATCAGTAGTTTTTTCGAATTTTATTATTTGATCATCTACTACCGTTTTATAGACCCGTATTTAACTAACAATTAAACACTAATCGACGCATTTGGTTATGCTTTGCTGCAACGCAAGTACGGTAATAGTGACGGGTTAGACAAACCAAGTTGTGCATGCCATTATAAGTGTAGTCGTTCACATCATGAGTTTCTAATTGACGATTCGTGGTTAGCGCTTGTTTAGCATTACATTTAATTAATTGATTGGCGATAATTGACTTCATAGAAACATTTACCGTTATAACATAGTTTTTTGATAAAAAAGTTCTCATTAGAGAAATTCTGCTCATATTTTAAGTACGGTATTGTAAACTTATGCAAACTATTTTTAAATGATTCCATAGGTATGTACCTAGACCTACCCATGTTTGTGTTTGATTTGCAAAAGCATCGTATGAGTCTGCGCAAAGCTAAAGGGAAACTTTGCCAAACAATTTCTCTTTCAACGGACGTGACATTCCATATATTTAAATATAAACTCGTCAAGTTTTTCATTGCATTACGCGAGTACCTACACACAATCAATTATTGGCCTGCATAATTCATAGAATACACCTAATTCTGAGCACGTACTGAAGACACGCGAGCGGGTAACTGTAACGCTCCCGGAGCCTAGCTTGAATTCTAATGGCCAGTTACAATTAATACACGCAGTCAACGGTGGATTTTCTATTTTCCACACGTAAAAGAAACTGCGTGCCGAGACGTGCTAAAGAAATCTGACTAGTGCGGCATAGTTACGAACCGGCACTCGCCGATATAGATTTCTGCTACACTGACTACGGCCTGTTGACTTAATACTGGCCGCGCCCGTGATAATGACTTTATAACTAACGTTATGCAACGTTTCACCCTAGATCGACTGCGACTAAGTTTATTGTTTATAGACGGAAATAAATTTCATTCGTAACGACCGCTCCAATCTCGAAGTTTTACCGTAAACAGCAAATCAACTGTCGGACAGGCTCAAGTATGTAGGTTGCCACTACCGGTAACAAACGTGTTCCATTCGGGTCGAATATGACTCCTCGCGACTCTCCCAGCATTTCACGACGACAAACATTTAAAATTTCTCTTCTCGCATCTCATTATCTCGTTTTCACTAAGCCGGACGCCCGGCACGCAAATTTCGCGGTGCACGCGTCATTCAGTGAGAGTAAACATCTAGTGCGATTTACTTTCTATCAGTGTTGAAATGCTTTGAGATTCGTCAAGGTCACTCCTGAGCGCGGCTGGCAAGGTCAAAGAAAGTGTCAAGGCTGTGGAAGAAATCGGGCGGGTTCATCGTTCGGGCCGGATTGGGAAAGTGCGGCTGCGGGCCGGCGGCGCCCGTCACCCGACCCCTTAACACACATCCACAACAAACTAGTTCCTCCTGCCCGGCCGCGCCTGCGCCGCTCGCTCACCTCCATCTCACACGACGAACTATTCCGATAGCCCTCATTCTCTCTCCTTCATCTTCATTTTAGATTTTTATCACCTACTTTATGGGAATCAAGGACGGGATGAAATTGGTCTGTGCGTTAGATTATATAGATAAATCGGTCAAAAGGCTAGTTAATTATATCTTCACTTTAATATCTACATATACAATATTAATAGTATGATCTACTTTGGATTTAATACGGGATCGATATAGATAAATGCCTAAGAGAGTCATTACATACATTTAAGAGCATACGTAAAATAGGTTAGGATGTTAGGCCCTATTTAATTTACAACGATGACTAGGATACATTTTATTCATAATCAAAATTAAATTAATATCACTAGATAATGTCACTCTATCAGCTGACAATAATAATATTTTCAACTAGATTTCTGACCGATCTTTCGTTACAATCAATCTATTGCAATATGAACAAGAACGCACAAATCATTCTAAAGGTTAGATAAAAAATTGCACACAAGTTTGAACAACAGATTTATTTCCAATAAATTGCCACGAGACCAGTGTGACATGATCTAGACATTAATTTAACTCTCTCGGTTCCATACTTACACTTTCACACGCCAAACACACTCACTTAATAAATAAAATAAATTAGATAGAATAAATAAATAGTCAATAAATAGCTAAGCTAAGGAGGGGACCATGCAGGTCTCTCAGGTGGATGCGGGCGGGCGCCCGGGACTCAGGCGGCCTACTCACTATCTGAACTTTTTATGCTCGGCAGTCGCTGCCGCCGCGGACGTCGCTTTGGTTTTCTTTACTTTACCCAGGTAATTCGCTTTTTTCCCCGACTTTTTCGCGTGTTTGATGAGACTAGCCTTCAGCTTTTTGGACTCACGTGCTTGTTTGCCAGCGACGTTTCTGCCGAGAGCGTCGGTGATGTCGTCGTCGTCGTCGTCGTCGTCCTCGTCGTCCTCGTCGTCGTCGTCCTCGGGGTCAAGCGCGTCGGCGATGTCGTCCTCCTCGTCGTCCTCGTCGTCGGCGTCGTCGGCGGCCTCGGCGGCCTCCTCGGCAGCGGGCGCGGCGGCTTCGGCCTCGGCGCTGGCTGGCTCTTTCTGAGCAATTTCGGCCTCTTCGCCATCGGCCGCAGCTTCGCCCTCAACTTCAGCCCCTTCTTCGGCAGCAGCGACAGCGGCACTTTCCTCTGAGGCGGCGGCGGCGGCGGCGGCGGGAGCGGCGGCCACGGTGTCGGCGGGAGCAACGACCGGCTGTACCGCTGCCGGCGTGTCGTCATCGTCGTCATCCTCGTCGTCTGCGGATGACAAATCCCCAATGTAAACCGTACTTACTTGGATAACAATTAATTATTAATGTCTTTATCGTAAACATAAGCTCACCTCCTAAGATGTCGTCGAAGAACCTCTCCAAGTAGTCGTCATCGTCGTCATCATCGGCCTCTTCCTCATCGTCGTCGTCATCGTCATCGTCGTCGTCGTCACCTTGAAAAGATAATAATGTTACAGCAATTGACTACTGATGAAACTGGTGACTGGCTTCTGTCACCAACGAAAGTAGTATCCAAAATCGTTATAAAATAGGGTCTGCAGATGCACCTTGCATAGCAATGCTGGTTGCACAGCGCTTGTTCATTGGCTCGATTAGCATCACCTAAACGCAAATGAACTGTTAAACAAACAGTTAATCAGAGACGGTACCGGACCGTGACGTCCTGCGCGAGACTTTCGTCGTTAGAAAGCAGAGGAGCATCAATTTCTCTGATTGAGTATCTGTTTGAATTAATTAAGTATTGAGCGCGGCTGTCACGGCCGCCGACTCACATTCCTCGCCCGTCCTGGTTCTCAGGTATTTTTATCTAAAAAACGTAACACTTTCAACGTTATGGTACTCTTTACCGGTCATTTTAATTATGATCTCGATTGTTTCAAATTAAAAAGAAAGTTCGTTATCCGATTTGTGTAACGAATAATGGCTTTTCTACAAAAGATAGATCACTAACTAAACAATGTTTCTGTTGTAATACAATTTGATTAGTTGCTAAGATTATGTTATAAAACGATAACATCTCTACACTTCTTGCCTATCGCGGCATCTACACCCTCAGTAGGTATTATGTTATACCTAAAACGAAGACCCCACCCTCAGTATATATGGTGTTTTATAATTTTTAGATTTAAATCGTTCACGATGGTTACGATTCCTCTAACGATGCAATTACCCAGGTGTTCATTGAGATGCAATAAATTAACTTTATAACTTAATTTCAACGTGATTTGCCTTCTAAGGTAAGTAAATAGTTGCAGGTGCAGAGAATGAAGTGTAAATCTCACACATTGTGTGTATTCAACCGTTATGGTTCCAGCTCATTTGAACGGTAAACCTTGTCAACAGGTTAATATACCCGAGCTCGCTAGACAAGGGCGAGAAACTATTTTGTACTAGTTTAGTATCAATAATATTAAAACCGGAAAACTCAAGCCTCACGAAGTACCTTTAGGTACCGCTATTTAAAACGGGGCTTACCTGCGAGCGCATCGTCAAGGTCTACGTCGTCGTCATCGTCATCGTCTTCCTCATCATCGTCGTCAGCCGAAGCGGCAGGCGCTGCCGGCACCGCGGGAGCTGCCGCTTGCCTGCCGACTTCCTTCTCCGCCTCCTCAGGTCGCGCGATGGGGCTCCCAGTCGCCGACAAAACTAAGCAGCACAGCGCCGCTAACAAGAACAACGACCTCATCTCGTATCTGAAACAAACAGAGGCCTTTAATACCAGCTTCTCGACCGCGATCGCGACAGTGCCTCACACTCCGTCGCTAGCACAGACACTGTTGCCATCACGATATCACAACACTATCACGATCACAGCACGTGCACTGATCCTTGGAGCACTTCACCTTTTGTTGAACTAGTGGTCACTGTTGAGTCCGTGGGGGCTCAGCGGAAGAGGTTCCGCTCGCGTCCTTCTGCACCGGTGGTCGGGACGTTATGGCCGAGCCTGGCGAACGGAAACGGTATAGCGGCGGCGTCTTCACCGCACACTCTTTTATAGAGTTACGTCACACACGCAGGGAAGGAAAGTAGTGATGGTAGCTGCCGCGTCACAGAAAAGCGGGCGCGCAGAAGCGCTACATTATATCAAACCGAGGTTGAGTTCCAATCAGGCATCAAATTACACTTTTTCTTACAATCTATCGAACCCGTTACCGATTCCAACTAAGAACCTCATAATTGTTTTTGCAGAATATGAATAATATTGCCTTGATTAACTTGGGATGGAGGTTCTGTGACTGAGGTTTTCAGCTCTTTGAATCGAAGAGTACCTATGGCTAGTTCGAGTCGATTAATTTACTCTGCTTGTTTACCAACTTGCTGAGTCTCGGCGGAGAAAAGTGCGAGTCCAAGTTGGAATTTTTAAACATTTTGAACATTAGTATGGGTAGGCCAGCACCATACTTTCACTTAAAGTTATGTATGTTAATATGCTTAAAGGTGTAATTGATAACGTGACGTAAAACTTAGATGACTGATAATGATGGTAATGATTCACTGACAGCTTTTACATAATACAATGAGCAGATGCAATGACTCCATACATCTCAATGGTAACAATGGAGTGTACAAGAACGCTGAGATATATTATAACAATAAGTGTCTTGTTCTTTGACCTAGAACTTGACTGTGTTATGAACGTCGTTTAATTTGGATGACCAGTAAGTTGTCTACGTTTTACCTTTGATCACGTATTATTTCCGTAAGTTATCAACTTTCTACTATGTCAGCTACCGACTCGGCCGCGAGTCGATTGTTTAGAAAGCTTCAAATTTGTTAAAATTCGCAGAAAATTAGAAAATGAACTGTCTCTAGAGGTGAAAGAGTTAATGCAGCATCCCGCGGTACGAAATATTTCACAATTCATAACTTGATTTCCATTAGTGAAAATTTTGATTACAAAGTTAATCACTCAAAAAGCCACGATACGTTAAGTGACATCAAATTTGGAATTATAGCATTCAACAAGAGGGTGAATTACCTCTCTTTCAAAATTAGAATGACAAACACATCAAAGTGGGGATACCTAATTATGTCCCCGTCAAATATCGTGGATGGAATAGTGGCCCACGTACTTTATGTACATTATTGACCTCACGCTGCCGTTATTTTGCTTTAGGGTGTAGTACCGAAATAATAATAAATTGGGTATCTTCCAATTCCTATCCCCACTTGCCCAGCAATGGAACGTAGGTATATGGGGAAGATTAAAGGATCATGAAGTCAGTTTTAAAACTACAGTGTAATATATAAATGTTTATTTTCAAATTACCCGGTTCAATAATGTTTCAGACCAGTTTTAGTGTTTTTTTAACGATTTACTTTCAATTTTATTTGTTACTTCTGCTGGCTGCAAGTTCATAAAATGAAACTTTCGAATTAACGACTCCAGTAAATCTCCTCTTTATGGTTTTGGGTGATTCTCCCTAGCCAGTTTTGGTTATTCTATAGTGGCTTCTTCAAAATAACCGCAGGCGACTGCCAAACTGATAGCGGACTTGAAATATTCAGAGAATCACCCTCTTCTATGAGTAAGCTCTATAATTAGTAGGTACGTAACAATGGGTAACAGTGTTTTTCAACTTCTTTAATAGCTGTGTAGAATAAATACCACCGCTACAAATAGTTTTCCTTTAGTCGAAGCGGTAACGCGGCAACATATTGTTAAGTGGGAACTTCTTATGAGCTATGTTCACATATTTTACACTGAAATGTACTACGGTGAACTATTATAAACATTCTTACTGATTACATCGTTCCTTGTAATTAAGCAGGCATTTTAATAATGAAAAGACCTTTGCCTTTATAACAAGCTAGGGGTCGATTTCAATGATTTTTAGGGTTCCGTAGTCAACAAGGAACCCTTATAGTTTCGCCATGTCCTGTCCCTCCGTCTTCGGTTTATCTCGGTAACCCTTACAACTAGAAAACTGTAATTCGGCATGGCATCCAATCACGCCGACAAAACAGTAGAATAAAATCCTGAAAAAAAAAAACCTGTTCAACCTACAGTGTAGGGTATCGATGGATAGCTTGTTCAAAAATATTATGGGTTTCTTATAACCATTTTTCAATTTAGTTATGTGTTTGTGAGATATTGGGCTTTAAAGCCCTAATTTTTTTCGTTTGAGTCATGTGTCCACCCCCCCTCCCCCCTGCCGGCTAAATGGCTACTGGTGATGTGAAAACAGTACTAAATATAATGAATTTAAAACAAAACATATCACGGCTAAGTAGGCATAATTAGTTACCGAGTAATAGTCGACCAACTTAAAATGTACTTAAAAAGGCTAACTTTCGTACAAATTCGGCTGACGCAACCGCACCATTTAGTTGGCGCGCGCGTGTCGATATAACTAAGACAGACAGGCAACTACGGAACCCTACACTGCGCGTGGCGCGACACGCACTTGGCCGACTTTACTTTCTAGAGTAGGGAATAGCGGTTGTCATCTGTCTCATATTTGGAGCAGCCCGGAGAAGTACCTTCACCCTATGAGTGAGTATAGGTACAGAAGGCACAACATATCGCAATTATTTTTTCTGTACCTAAGTACGAGAGATATATATATGTATACTATAGTGGTATTATAGTGGCCTAATGATACTCTTCGCTAGAGCTCCCGAGGGTGAGCAGTGTTGAGAGTGAGGGACCTAAGTAGCCTAGCTGTCAACACAACGGATCCTCAAATAGATAAAGGGTTGGCAACGTGCTTGTGACTCCTGTGAAGCCGCAAGCATCTTGTGGGATTCATTTCTTTGTTTAGATTCATAGCACAATTTAATTTTAAACTATGTTTTAACCCTTATTAAGGCACAGGTGATTTACCGACCACATATTTAATAGAAGTTAAACCTTAATGGCTTTTCAATAGGATTCAAATTAAACTACGTTAATTAAAAATAAAATTTGCTTTGAAAACATCCTTTGCAGGGAATAAATTCCAGGGCTGCAATTGATCCCTGCGACAGCCTTGCCAATTGATGGGGCCCGTTTGTGTTAAATATTTTTATCAATAGACTTAGCTTTATCTATAATGTTAATTTTAATTTGACATCATAATGTTCTTAATGTTTGCCCGACTGTACCTGAAAGGACATATGTTTCAAATAAAGTTGCCTGCCTTGTTGTCTTCAAAATGTGTGCTTCTTGAAATACTTCAAAATTGTAGGTATAGTTTGTTATAATTATTATAAAAACCTAATCTAAGATCATATTTGTATAAAAGGAATGATAATAATTTACCTTAAAAACAAAGTTTTAACCGACTTCAATTGAGTACTTCGCCTTATTTGAATTCCTTCGATTTCTCCAAGATCCCTTTGTCAGATGATGACTGTGACCACCTGACAAGGATAAGGATACCCTTTCAAACAAAAAACAATTTTACCGCCGTCTTCGAGTAATCACATACAAAATAAAATATTTCGAGATTTTTTGGAGGCGGTTTATAAAATAATACTAATACTGATATTTATTCATAAAATACGATATTTTACATGTCAAGAGTAAGTACCTAAAATTAAAATCTATAATCTTCTTATGATCATTGATGACACGTAACAGCGTTTTTCAGAAACATAATTTTCCGAGTAGCGACGTTGACTGGAAATTAGTAAACTGCCCGACAATCCTTGCCTTACAGGTCGATATCGCAACGAGAAAGGTCTAAACCCGTTTTTGGTATTGTAGGTGTCCACAAATATTTGTATGCGGCCTGTGAATGGGCCTCGAGGACTTTCTCTCGCTCAAACTGAGTCTCTAGCACACACTGGCGCGCGTATGTGATGCGTGGCTGGTCAAATTTGGACATAGTATGTTGCTATGTTGACCAACTAGCTTTTTTATTTATTTATTTATTTAATCTTTATTGCACAAAAGAATATCTTATAGTACAAAAGGCGGACTTAATGCTATAAAGCATTCTCTACCAGTCAACCTTAAGGCAAAGCAGATAAAATGTGGGCAGTGCAACTTAATTTAAAACAAAAACTCTATAACATGTCTAAAGATGCGATGAATAATAATATAGTAGAATACGATACAATACAATATAATATGATATAACAATATATACCTATTAATACATACATACACATACATATGAATATAGATGAAACTTACAAAACTGATATATTATTTTTTAGTTCTGCCAGCAAATAAATTTTGTAAGGACTTTTTGAAGACAAGCCTGTTTGGAGTGTGCCGAATTTTGACAGGGAGATGGTTCCATAGGCGAGCTACTTGGACGGAGAAGGAATTGGACATAAAACCAGTACGGTGAGGCGGAATAGATAAGGAAAGGTTGCCAGAGGAGCGAAGTTGACGGACTCGAGAGACACAGTAATACTGAAAAAGAGTTTTGAGGTATTCGGGAGAATTTGGATCGTTTAGAATGGAGAAGAGAGTGCAGAGCAAACGTATTTTTTAAATATAGTGTCTCTGTAATTTAGTGGTTTGAATTCAATGGTGATAATTTTACTCGACAAACGACGTTGTCTCCAACATTTAAAAGTTGTTTAAACATAGTTTGTTTATGTCAATTGGTAAGTTGATCTCCGGATGGTTAGTTTATTAGCTGTTCACCTAACTTCTATGTTCAGTTTAAAAGAAGGTATTGTAAAAATAGACAAGACTTTTTTTTTCATAAAATCTACGCTTAGGGTAGGGTAGGATTAGGTATGCACCACTAACGAGGTATACGCATGCAAAAGTTAGTATATTTTCTCCTTCTCCGTCAAAAGCTGAGAGTCGTCTCCACCAAGGAGTAGCCATAGTTCTTCGTTCATTCCTCAGCTGTTCAAACCCCTCTATTTTAGGCTAGTTGAATTTCCCCCATGTTGATGACGTGGTTACATATCATAATCACATAATGTAATTTGCCAAACTGTATCGTTTGTCCAGTCAAGTGCAAAAATATGTATCGATAACATCCTCTCATAAATAAGTACCAAAACCTTAATCCGCTGACATAAGAGCGATGGGACATATTTATGAGTATATAGAGACCCATATTTTTACACTTGACTGTCCGAATTTAAATGTATGCAACACCTCCTTTTTCTCAATCCATGTCATAAAACAAACTTAAGCTGATAGCTTATATATGATAAGTATTAAAAGCAAACAAAAATGAGGGACTCGAGAAAACTGGCTATCCGCGAAAATGAAAATTTGGACAACGGTATTTAGTGATTGCTACAAGATACGTTGACGTCCATAGCATCACAGATGACATTTGTCCATCGTCATCGTGCTCTTGCTTCGCTGTCAATTCCAATAGGTACAAATGCCAACACAGGTATCTGACCATTCGTGACCTGTATTACAATGCAAATAAAGTGCACCGATGGTCAGTTAACTGTGTTGGCGATGGTGCCCGCAATTCCCCGAAGGACCCCTGTTTTTCTCTAGCTATCAACACAACGAATCGTCAAATCAGTAAAGAGTTAGCAGCGCGCTTGTGGGTAGACCTTATGCTGGTTTTCTACCTGTCATAGTACGTTCAAAAATAATTATGTTATATACTAGACATTCGTAATAAGTCGCAAAGCGCACCGCGCCCGCGACACACTCACACGCAGCTCTCTTGTACTACAAATAGTCGCCGCTTGTCGCCGTAAGGTCAATGTATTCGCAATCTGACATAGTTATCGATTATTAGTCGCACTTCCTTTGCGGTTATGGACGGTTTGCCTTTGGACTTTATTGGGAGTCAAACGTCGATCTAATTTAAAAAGATTGAAAAAATAAAAAGTATTCTTGAAATTGTTTCAATGCATTTGGTTTTCAACAAGGTACTTCCTTGACTGTCCACCAATCTTGCAAGGTTTCAAAAACTACTGTAAAGAACAATAAGGGCGTAAACACAAGAGTCCAGATAAATGTGATTCGTTTTAGTGGATGTAACAAATGCTAAATGTACAATCTTCAGTAGATTATGCATGAGAAGACTACGTCTACAAACGATTCTACATATTTAACCTGTAATAAATAATTATATCCCTTTCGGTCTTTTCCGTTTTAATACCAAATTAATACCACTATAGTTTAAATACCATTATATACGAAATAATAATTCAGTCACAATTGTGTAACTGTCCGTTTCAATACTCCTACGTGACATAACCGCACTAATAAACAATGTGTCCCAAAAACGAATTACACATGTTTCAGTTACAAAGCATATGTAACGTGTCACCACATTCGCATTGTCTCAGCATCCGCCTCTTTCATGCTAAGCAACATCCCAATTATGGTTGAGATTATATAATTCTGCAGATTTTTATAAAACTGTCCTTGGAATTGGAATCTTAAACCTTGGGCGGTAGAGTTGCTTTTTGAATGGACTACTTGGATGCAATTCGGCCAACTCAAACAATGTCATGTATACTGAATAGCTGTTACTTAAAAAAATAAACTCCGTGGGCCCGAGTGACTCGACCAACTTTAACCTTATTCCTGACGGTATTCAAGTGCAAATAATGTTATAGCAACATAGGTTAAATATTCATTTAAACTTTTTATTTTTCAAAACATACTAGCTTAATTAATTTTGATGTTTCAGTGTACAAAACTTCTGAAGTCGAGCTGTAGTTGTCAATTAACGGCGAGTGACGTATGGCAGTTTATTGGGTTATTTTACAAGGACTTTGCAACGCAAATTTTCTAAAGTATGAATAGGTATTTCGGAAACGAAGAGTTTTATCAACTGATCATCTTATAACTTTTTAAATTTACTTAATTAAGCACTAGAATCGGTGGTTAAAGGTTGTCGGGTCATTCGGACCCACGATGTATATATATACTGCCTTTAAACAGTTGGGTATTAACTTATGATAATATGGTCCTCGTGTTGCCTTTTGGAAACACGACTGCGAAGTTAATTTATCATTTGCTTAGTTGTCCTCAGAATAGTATTTTGCTGGAAAGTAAATGTTCTGCAAACATTTTATGGAACTAAAATACATTTCTCTATTTACATAATTATGTCCGCAGCCCTATTGCATATTGGAGAAGTATTCTATCGTTTCATTAGTGTAAGATTTGCATGCTGGAATTCCGTTTGAATATGTATGTATTTACTAAATATATAACTGTTTTATGTAACTTTTTTATACTCTTCGACTATGTTTGACTTAAGACTTCGTACATCAAACTATAATCACATACTTTTTGCTATGGAACTCCCAACTCAACTAAGTATATTAAATTATTAAACAACCATAACGAATTTGACCTTTAAAACTTTGCCTCGGTCATAGAACGAAAGACATCAACGAAACGCTGAGCCGGTGGACTGCGCTTTGTTTCAGCAGAGCGAATTATTTCAGGTGTAGTAGAAAAAGTATTGTATAGAATAGCTACGCAATTAGCTGATAACTTGCCGTACTTTAGCCGAGTGGCCTAATGGTACTCGACATTAAGAGCCCTCAATGTGTAACGATTGTATAAAATGTGATTTAAGGAGGGAAATGTGATATGAGGTACCTAGACTACTAAGCCCAGCCTGGGCCATAAGCGCATCATAGTTGCGATCCTGACACTCAGTAATAATTATATTACTATTGACAGTCTAGCAATACTGATAGTGTCTGGGCCGCAAGTAACCGATTGATACTTAATTCGACATGACAATCCTAATCCACCAAAAAATATGACCAAAAAAATACGCCAATAGCTAAATTTCTATCTAGTTTTTATTGTAGGTTGATATGTAAGATTTTTTTTTTAATTTGTAGTGTAACTATTTTTTTATTGAAGACGCATAACTAGTGCGTACATGTAAATCTCACTTCATATTTATGTTTATTTGTCATATGCCTTTCCCAATAATATATTAGTAGTTTATGTATTACAGTTGTATGACGTTTCCGTGAGTCACTAACGGTGCCGGCTGAAAATCAGCGCTGTAGGTGTCTGACACTGAGCATAATGCGCCAGTGTCAAGTTAACTGCCGCAGAGACACTTGTTACATATTTTATGTGTTTTTATTGCAAATACGTTTGTTCACGTGAACAAACGTATTTTATAAGCTTTTATTTGCAATGTAAATAACTATATGTTTGTTCGGGTGGACTATTGCAACTAAATTTTGAAGCAGATATCTTTAACCAATTGAGCTGAAATTTTGGGTTTAAGTACAGTTTGGGACAATTCAATGTTATGGTACCATCGAGCTGATGTGATGATGGAGACCGAAGGTGGCCATGAGAATTCAGGACTTAACAGACGTAACCCCGTTAAATCATCTCAACGAGTAGTTGATGACAGTCTACAAAAAAGTAGAGTTTGCAATAAAAGCTTGTACCAAAAATGATTTTTTTGTCAGAAACTTGTTTCTTTTTAGACAACCCCAATTCCCATGCAAGATATGCATTTTCAATTTTTAATACATTCGAAGGTAATGGGAGTTAAAAAAAAATGGCAGGTTAAGTTTAACTAAAGTGCTCACTTTAGTTAAACTTAATTGACATTGACTGTCGGTTTTATTATAGTTGAGATTTTCTGTACTGGACTGAGCTTCTTATCTTCAGAACAATATCCTTCAAGTCTAACAATACGACTGTGTGGTCGGACGCGTGCCTTTTTTTTCAAGAAAAAGGTTAGCGCCACATAAAATGTTCATTGTATAATGAACTCTATCGTCTTATTCAATAGATTCAAATTGGACTAAAAGATAAAACAACCCGCTCCCGGTGAGCCAGGTACAAGGTGCTGTGTGTGGTATTTTATCTCGTAGCTAATTTTGAATCTATTGTATAAGAAGATAGAGTTCATTATTCAATGAAAATGCTACGTGGCGGTAACATTTTTTTACAAAGAAAAAAGGCAAACAAAGGCTATTCGTGAGCTCAGTACAATGGCCATTCATGAGCTCAGTTCAAATAATTTAAACTTTATTATCCGTAACTATCCGTTTAAGGGACATAAATTAATGAATATGCCCTAATACCGACCCGGGGGTGTTACCAAAAGTCTAAAAGCGGCAAGTGCGACAGCCTACGAGCTTAATGGCCATCAACGAGGTATTGAACGTTATAATTATAACCAGCGGGCGTAGCACGGTTGCCATTTTATCACTTATCGTTGTGGATAAGGCATCCGTCACTCTCGCACTCGCATACTTGTCAGAGCGTGATGGGCGTCTTTACCACAACGATAAGTGATAAAATGGCAACCATGCTACGCCCACAGCTCGTTTACAAGCCAGAGTAAAGCTAGTTCACCTCGGTGAAGGGAAACGCTTTATATTAAATCAAAATGAACTTGGCTTACTGAGGCTCTCAAGTACAGGAATTTCCAGATTAGTATCGCCTTTAAGAATCTCTGACGTAGAAATCAATCTTAATAAATATAAGCACGGATTTTACTGGCACAGATTGTTTAATGTCAGCGCAACCACTCTAGTTTTTGTATGTTTATTTTTTTATTTTATTTTTCTAAACTGAAAACTGTACCAACAAAATGTTCTAGTAAATATGTTACCTTTTATGGAAAACTAAACAACATGCATACCTATTCATTATTTACCTATTAAATATTTGTAAACAAAACAACCGATCTATTTCACGTAACACTAATTTAAATTGATATAGAAAACAACCTGTATTTCTCATCTAATTACTATTACCTAAAACCGCAGCATCTTTCTGACGAAACCTCTATTTTCTTGAATTTATGCATTTAACCACATGAATCAGACAGGAATCCGCGGGGCAAAATTATTTGACAAGTAGGGAGTTCCTATATCGATAAACTCAACTATCGATGCTAGTTCTATTTACTAGTGATCACTCAAGGGTTTGCTTGTAAAAACATGTTTTTATTAAGAGTAAAAAGAAAAAACAATACTCTTCTTCGTTTTTAAAAACAATTTTATAATTTTACTCGTCCCAATTTTTTTCTTCGTGAATGTCCCATTTACTATTGTTAAAGTAAACGACGAGAATTCGTTCCACATTTTCGGGCGTTAAGCGTCTCCATCTTGGCTGATAAATCCATTTCAGGTGGCTAAATGACTTTTCAATTTCTGTGGAGGTTATAGGGGCATAACAAAATTTCATAAAGTGATCTACTGTTCTCCGTCTATTCTTCGGTTGTAAAATGACTTCGTCACCTTTATGTAGCATTTGTAGTTAAAAACATTTTAAATTTTTTTGTAAATCATTCTTTCCTTTTCGTCCAAATATATTTTAGATAATGTATTAGACTGTACTTTTTTACTATTCATACACCAAAGTCTACCGACAGATATGGCGATTGTAATTGTTTTATAGACTTGAATAAAAAAAATGTAGTGCAATAGGTATTACGCCCTACCTTTATATAATCTAGCGATTATTTTAGATATCCTATGTTGAACATTAGAACAAAAACACGAAATGTCGGGGGCGACCACTAGTATATAGAACGAGCACCGATAATTTAATTTGTCGATATAGGAACTCCCTACTTGTCAAACAATTTTGCCCGCGGATTCCTATGTCTGCACATGATATACGTAATTTACTGGGTAAAAAATGAAATTCTATTTAGTGCGTCAGTTAGATTATTAAAAAATATTAGACACTTTTCTTTATTTTGTCAATCAAACAAAAAAATATGAAGATGTAGCCCGTTAAAGTTCCGCGTGACGTCACATTATGCTAAACAGTGCACCGTAATGTGACGTCACGCGGACTGTGTATTTTTTTTAGGAAAGTAGCCAATTGTGGCCGCCAGCTGTGTGTGAAATATTTGTCGTAGGCACTGTCCTTTACAAACACCTTATCGCATGTTATCGGCTACTAGCGTAGCGCTACGAAATCATTGGCACTTAGGTGTTAAGGCCACTTTAAACCGGCCCCACTCTCTAGACCGAGATAGTTTAACTCCCCTCCCCCAGTTAGCACGTTAAATTTAGACCGATTTAAACGCCCACAAATTCCACAGCACACCCGCTGCGCATACATAAGCTGCGCTCGAGTGGCCCACTATCGCGACCGGTTGGTACTTTCTTTCGGGTCTCACTTCCGCCCGCAGGCCTCCACGCACAAGGACAAGAGATACAGGTTACTTCCTGCTGACAACTCACTGTTACAACGTTATATGTTGCACACAGTTGGTGTCACTTAGAACCTTTTTAAAAGTAACTATGTCTATGCGTGTTGGGCGTGGTTTAGATGGAAATATATGTAATTGCATACATTAGCGTAGTACGAGAACAGTTTAGTTTAATTGATCTCGTATGATATCAGATATTGTGTAATTGGTTCCGTAATTAAGTCCGCAGTAAGCTCGGCCGAATTTCACCTTCCCATACAAACGTAGTTACGCTCTCATTTTAAAACTACGTGATGGATTGTGACGAAACTTTGCATGTACAAGGACATGAGATATATCTATGTCTATAATTAGTGTATATGGTCCCAGTTTATAAAACAAACGAAATACAGCAAATACAAGTTTTGTATGAAAAACTAGAATTCTCTGTATTTTAGTATTCATAGATATACCTCATGTCATTGTACATGCAAAGTTTCTTTACAATCCAACACGTAGTTTTAAAATGAGAGCGTAACTACGTTTGTATGGAGAATCGAGCTTACTGAGGACTCTTAATGTAATACTGGGTGACTGGATCTTGGGATCATGATACGGAATGACAAAAAGTGAAGAAGTTGGTCTTACTGAAAAACTTTTCCCATGGCACTAACCACGAAATCGTGAAGAAAACATATCCCATCCTTTTGGCTTTGCCGTAGTCGGGTAATAAAAGAGCTAACTAAGAGAACTGTGAATAAAAAACGATTTGTATAAAAACATTCTGATTAGCATTGTTATTGAGAGAGAAGTACATCAATTGCCAGAATGTTGCTGGCAAAAAAGCCACCTTCAGGCCCCTATTTCACCAAATCGACAATTGTCGCCTGACAATGACAATTCGCTTTAAATGGCTGCGTCGACAGGTTAAGGTTGCTGGACAGCTTATATTGACCCAGCAATGTACGTGGAATTGTCATTGTCAGATGACAATTGTCAAGGTGGTAAGGTGGAAATAGGGCCCTGGTGTCTACCAAATAACCATTACCAAATTATCAAGGACAACTTACATATCTTTTATTATATTTGCATAGTTACATACAATTTAAAATACTATAAAAATATCCTACTCGATAAAGCATATCTCTTAGTAGGTAGTGGTGACATATTTTAGTTTTGGTTTTTAAAAAATCAAGTTTAGAATAATAAACATAAAATTAGAAGGAATTAGAATTTCTACGTTTTCTTTTTAAATATTTCTTGCATTGCTATTGTGAATAGTTACGTCCTATTTTGTGACTATGCAATATACGAAATAATTGACAGCGAGCGGTAAAAGTTTGCTCTTCAAAATACTTAGTTTATGTCATAGATATCACCTGGACATGTGACCAATTGAATACCTGCATTCATAATTTAATTTCATTTAACAGTCCTGAAAACTTTACAGTTCCTGTGAAAAACTAGTTGACACAGCGAAATGTCATCCCGCTCGAAGTTGGAGCAGCCCAACTGGGGAAGTACCTCCGCCTTGCAGAAGACCACAGCCATAACAACACTACTACTTGCTCTGTAGTAGTGTTCTGTTCCTGGAGGTGAGCAAGGTCGCCAGAGCTCCCGAGGATGCGTTGTGTTGAGAGCAAGGGAATTTGTTCATTCAGCTGTCAACACGGCGAATCCTCAAATATATCAAGGGTCGGCAACGCCCATGTTACTTCTTTGGAGTCGCATGCGTCTATAGGCTGCGGTGCCCACTTACCATCAGGCGGGCCTCACGCTTGTTTGCCACCGTCGTTATATAAAAAAAAGGTGAGGCAAAATGTCAAATAAAATGATGGGTTCTTTTTCCGGGCATAAACGAGCAAGCAAAGCGAAAGAAGAAGCGCATGTGGCGTCTCAAATAAGGAGGTCGTCGCAGTTTCCAAGGCCCTGGGGTCATACTGCCTGGCCTCTTGCCGTCGTAGTCCCGCGCCAACCCCGGCGGTTCCAGTACGGCCGACACGTTGGCGCTGAAGAAGGCCCGACGGATGATATACAAGGTGTAACAAAAATGGGGTGTGAACCGATCAAGGGCACAACAAGTATCGTGTTCTGATAAGAAAGAACTAAAAGATTTTTTTTCCCGCGATTTTTTTTTACTTTTGTACGGAGCAGGTCGCCCCAGTCGGCCGACGCTCCATAGAAAAATAAAAAAAAAAAGCGCAAAAAAAAATTCTCTTAGTTTTTTCTTATCAGAACACGATACCTGTTATGCCCTTGATCGGTTCACACCCCATTTTTGGGACACTCTGTAATTGAGACAGGCGAACAGCACTCTTCGCGCAACATAGGCCATGGTGTGCTAGGCTGCCCGCCAAGGTTCCGCAGGGGCAACGATGTGGAGAAACAATATTTGTCGATTCAGTTTTTCGAAAAAAAAATAGCTGTCTATTCGCGAGTTTTACAGCTCTCATAGCCACTACTAGCAAAGTAACTAGTTGAGTGTTTCTCAAAAAAAAAACCACTACATTTTTTCTGAGATTTTCTGCAACTTTTATGTTATTTCTACTCAAAATCACGATGTCTTTCCATCCCAATAAGAGAAAAAAAGTGTCCCAAAATGTCCATACATTTTAGAACTTTCCTATTGTGTTACCACCATACAAAGTACAAGGTAAATGGTAACACAATAGGAAAAATATCTTTGGGACAAATTTTTATCCTACCAGGGTCGAAACAGTTCCTGATTCTGAGTGGAAATAGTTAACAAAAAAATCCTAGAAGTACAATTAATAATAGTGGCATTTTTTTGAGGAATGCTCAGTTAGCAACGACTAGGTTATTTGTTAGCCTGCGATCGATCGACCGATCTCTCGGGACCAGTCTGAAAACCAGCGCTGGGCCTCGCCCAGCACATGCTGAGACTGGGACCCATTGTCTACAATTTTTTTTTCTATTGTTTGTATTTAGTTTGTATGTTTGTATTTTCTCTACTTGTAATTTTTTTGAAAGAAGAAGAAAGAAAGAAAAATACATTTATTCGTGACAAACACAAGGCAATTTACAAACAATAACATACAGTTGCGTAATTTGCCACGAAATGGTCGCAACTCAGCGTGTGCTTTTGTTATCTTTTTTTTTCTTCTTTGTGTAAATGGCAATAAATACTTTTTCATCACACTTGCTCGTCAATGGCGTTATTACTTGCGAGTGCACAGAGCAGTTATAGCCGTTTTACCTCCCATGGGCTGTTAAGTTTAGTTTTAAAATATAGAACCAACTCATACTTCACTTCGGACTGAGGATGTTTCCAATCAGCCAAGGTGTATTTCATATCTTCAAAAGTTTGCTACAACCAACTTTTAATATGTATAACATATCTTTATATTAAATTTGACTGCAATTTAATGTTTAGTAGAATTATTTAAGTACAGATTTAATATGTAGTTATTAACGGCCGTATTCATAAACGTTCTACAAGCCTGTTTTAACTAAAATGCCGTTAAAATTCATTTGTCCTTATCTGTCACTTTGACATTTGCGTTCGTAAGAAAGGGACAAAGCACATTTTATTTAGCAGAGGCCTTTTAAGTTTTATGAATAAGGGGGTTAGTGTCAATGTAAAATGTTTTTAAGTGTATACCGAAGGGTCTTTGCCATACGCGCCTCACGTCAAATTCAACAAAATGGACAACTGACATGTTGACATTATTACTATATTAACTATTACATTCATACTATATTATCAGTATAGTATCAGACATTATTACTATATTATCTAAAATGTATTTGTTTCCTCGCAAATGTGATGAAAAACATTGTGTATAACACGGGCGTAAGAATATTGCAAACTCGAGTCATCAGAAGCCCGACGCCGAAGGCGGAGGGCTTCTGATAGACTCTCGTTCGCAATATTCCACTTACGGCCCTCGTTAAACAATGTACTATTCTGATTCTGATTCTGATTCTAGGTAGTCGCAAGGTTGTAATGTAGAAACGCGAGCACTAACATTCATTGCAGCCATCAGCAACTACTCGGAATCAAGTCAACTCATAAAAAGCGGCTTCCATTACCGGTACAGTCAGCATCATATAGTTAATAGCAGCCAAAGATGACAAATAGATCGGAACACGTCTTTATTAGTATGGGAGTAAGGATATACACTCGCGGGCAAAGAATACGGGTCACCCTAAATTAAATAACTGCAATAGGTTTTTAAAATATTTAATACGTTTTATTTACATAATATGCTATTCTTTACAATACCCAACTGTATTAACAATTTCCTGGATCCTATCATAAAAATATCGATATCCAAAAATCACGATTTTTGCGATATCTCGCTCCGTTAACGTTGTTTTTTTCATGGGTTTTTACGAGTCCGATTTAAACCTGGTAACGTTATATTTTTCACTGTTATTAGCAGTTTATATGTAAAATTAAATAAAGATCATGACAGGATTAACTGTACAACCTCTTACGCACTATTTTAGGAAATATGACGGTATTTTACCGACCCGTATTCTTTGCCCGCGAGTGTATTTGGCTACTTTGGCCGCTACTAAATATATGTGGCTGACTGTACATGATCATAGTTTCAGCGCGATCATCGTACCGGCTCGTTATATCAACTACTTCTAGATACACAGTAGATAACAAAACTAGATAAATATACCTACGTTCTTAGATAATTTACATAATTAAAAATGTACTAGGTGATTTTTTCCCATTATTTCTCTGTATGTGTTACAGGTTTATAGTTGCCATTTAGCTTTGGATTTGCAAACTTAACTTTAGATGCCATAGTTATGTTAATATAAACTAAAGACATAACATGGGAAATATTATGCTCTACTTCAGTACTTTAGACATCAACGCGTTTGAGACGGTCGAATTGCAGTCGCAAGCAGTTATTTAGAATTCAGAATTATATTTCGCCAATTATCACTATTGGAATACATAATATTTTCCTATTGATTTCCATGATTGATATAAAAGTAGGTACCTAGTACCAATATACTGAGTTAGTATATTCGAAACACTCACTTAAATTTGAATTATAACTTGCTGTAATCAGGTACTTGAAAAATATAGGTTTTCAAGCAATTAATACTAAATGGCTTGTTATTTTCTTACGTGTAAAAATAAGTTAAAAAATGCAATTATGATAAGGCACTACACTCAATGCAAACAATGATATAACAGCGCCATCTGCCGTAGACTGGCGTTACTAGGTTCGTGAAGCCTTTCCTTTCCGTGCGCGCAGTCGACCAAAAACGGGTCGTAAATGACGTGACCAACGTTACAAAGTAACGTCGTCGAGTCCCGATAGATGGCGCTATGTGTATTATCACTAAGAAAATTGTTAAAAAGATTGTATTCAAAATATGAATTTTATTACATTGCATGTTCATCAATCTGTACTGAAGAATGTAGTGGAAATAATAGGCCAGATTTTATCATTTGTCATCCCCTTGTGCAAAAAGGGTTCTCTAGACCTAGATCGCTCGTGCCAGTCTCTAAATTAACTGGGTTCCTCAAAATGGGTATCATCATTATGATAGAAAATGATAACTATCGTTTTTTTTTATACAAGCGTACGGCCCGCCTGATAGTAAGCGGACACCGCAGCCTATAGACGCATGCAACTCCAAAGGAGTAACATGAGCGTTGCCGACCCTTGACATGTTTGAGGCTTCGCCGTGTTGACAGCTGAAGGAACAAATTCCCTCGCTCTCAACACAACGCATCCTCGGGAGCTCTGGCGACCTTGCTCACCGCTAGGAACACAACACTACTACAGAGCAAGTAGTAGTGTTATTATGGCTGTGGTCTTCTGCAAGGCGGAGGTACTTCCCCAGTTGGGCTGCTCCAAATTCGAGCGGGATGACATTTCGCTGTGCCCTACCTCACTAAAGAATAGTTTTAGTTATAGAAACGCGTCCTACAAATCTTGGACGTTCATCAATTTGATTCAGTGAGGTCACTGGTATTGGTATACTCAGAGGGGCTACCGCGAAACGCAAACGAACTTCGTACGTGTATCTCCCTCCCTGTCGCTTGAACTAGCAAGTGCGGCAGAGACGGAGATACACGTAGCTAAAAACGAGCGGCAGATATTTCTAAAAAAATGACAATACAATAAATTAAATTAAAAAGTCATTTATTTCAGTTTTTCATCCACACCACAATTATGACAGTATGGGGAAAACTAAGTAATATTTAAGGATGAAGTCAAAAAAGTTCCTCGCTTGATTTATTTTACTTACTATTTACTTAAGTACTATATTTTAATATAAATTTAGAATTCAAATCCCTTAAGACCACCTGCCTAAATAAAACTTCAATATTTACCAAATGCTTGAAACTTAGAAAGTCTGTTACGCGTATCACATTCGCTGAGATATGATTCTGATTCACATTCGCTGAGATATGTTAGATATGTATGTAACGCTCACCACCCACTCCCCTGAAGCTCTAGTATAAGTTTTACCGAAACAAAACGTTACGACCGCGTTCGCGTTTAGCTGTCAAATCCCATACAAATTGAGGGTAAAACGCAAACGCGATCGTAACGTTTTGTTTCAGTAAAACTTATACTAGAGCCTCTGAAGTAAAAGCGACTTAACTTTTTTCTGGAAAACAAGGTTTAACTTTCGAATATTTTTGTGGTTCGGTTACATAGCAATCACTAAATGTAATTTCCCAACTATATCGTTTGTCCGAAATATTCGGCCGTATGGGAAAAAGCCGTTTTTCTCTGAAACCATGACATTTACAGGTCTATTATAAAACAAACTTAACCTACTGACTCTTCCTCATATTCATTCTCATTTGATAATACTATTAAAAATATTACAATTGTTAAATGATTTATTTATCCTTATTTAATTTAAATAATTTCATTCATACAGTTCTCGTGTTACCCAAGCAAGACTTCTCTTTATAAAATTAGTATTTAGACTAGCTGCCCGCGCAGCTTCGCCCGCATACTGCATGTAACGCAGGCAAACCCGAGGGATAAATTATAGCCTATGACCATCCGAAAAGTCAATTCTATGCGCAGGTCAAAGATATTTTGAAATCGTATGAGTAGTTTCGGAGATTACTCATACTTATAAAGCTACAATCTCACAGACTTTTCCTCTTTATAATATTAGTATCGATTAGTAGGTATAGATAGACTAGCTGCTCGCGCGGCTTCGCCCGCATACTGCATAGAACGCAGGCAAACCCGCGGGATAAAACATAGCCTATGTCCTTCCGAAAAGTCCCTTCTATACGCAGGTCAAAGATTTTTTTTATCATACGAGTTGTTCCAGAGATTACCCAAAACATACAAACTTACAAAGCTTATAATCTCACAGATTTTTCCTTCCAATATTATTATAAGTAAGTAGTATAGCAATATTAGTATAGTACCTAGACTAGTCTCTGGTAATACCATCGCTATGCCAATCGTATAAGGTCACATGCCGCGATCCTATTTCCCATACCGCCTTCCTTCCGCCATCGCCCTACGCGACAGCTTTTCCATTCTCACCACGTAGATGGTTGGCAGTCCTCAACTGTGCGTTTCTCCCGAAACTTTCTGCCTCGCACAGCCAAACTCTGGAATGAACTGTCGCCTGCGGTATTTCCGGACCGTTATAACCTTCAAGCCTTCAAGAAAAGAGCGTACTCCCATCTTAAAGGCCGGCAACGCACCTACAACTCTTCTGGTGTTGTAAGTGTCCATGGGCGTCGATTATCGCTTACCATCAGGTGATTCGACTGCTCGTTTGCCTCCTATATCATAAAAAAAAAAAACCTAGTTTATTTTGCCAAAAGGAAAACAGGCTCCTCAGCACGTCTATCATGCGACGGCCGCGACATACTTTTCTCGCACTATATCTCTTGTTCTAAGTGTTCTAATAAGAAAGAGACGGATAGTGCGAGAAAAATCGAGAGAGCTCGCGCGCCGTCGCACGATAGCCGTGCTGAATGCAGAAGAATTCCCGCGCTATTAGAACGGTAGTAAAACAAGCGGTCACATGATGCGTCATTTGGCGGTACAATGACGGCCTTGACATTTGAGAAGACTGGTGTTCAGCTTAAAGTGCACGGTCGAGGTGTACTGCGACGAACAGCCCAACACAGTTGACTCAAGTCGACACTCCAGACAAACGCAGCTCCAGAAACGCCATACTGGAGTCCTACTGCCAGTTTGGATAAAAAAATGTTTATTTCAATAAAAAGAAATGGGGCCTAAATTACAGTCTTAATTACTTATCTTAAATTTAAAAGATTTTTTTGAGTAAAAGAGCCTCCCTTATAACTGTTATCTTAATTAGGTAACTACATAATTTTTTTACAGTACCTTTATTGGTTACGACTTAATTTTAACATATGTCTTTCGACTATCGAGCGAGTTTTACTACACGTACACACACATGTTTAGATGTTTGAACGTTTGTTACTCAATCACGCTTCAACGGCTTAACCGATTTGGATGAAATTAGTTGATAGCACTGATTAAAATATGGGATAGTTTTTATCCCGGGTCTACGCAGACGAAGTTGCGGGCGGAAGCTAGTAACTATACAAAACCAATCTAACCCAACCTAATGGGTTACACGATAATTGTTTAAAGAGTATCGAAAACTTTGCGGTCTTCGGGAAAACTGACTTTTTGCGAAAATTCGGACAAACGGTGCAGTTGGGATTTGAAATTAAGCGATTACGTTAGGATACCAAGTTATCCATTCTCTATATCAGTTACTAGCTGTTGCCCACGACTTCGTCCTCGTAGAACTTGATTGCTATTGAATTATTGTGGGCGGAACCTCAATTATCGCCGACCCAAACAAAGTTCTACCATCTTAAGGGATGATTTCTGATATAAAAACTATCCTATAACCTTCCAAGGGTCTTAACTCATCTGTACGAAAAATTCATCTAAATCCGTTCACGGATTAAGCGTAAAAGGTAACAGTGCGATGAGTTCATTAGTTTAAATTGCAAAATTTCAATTGAAAACTCCGTTTTTACAAATGTAATATCTTAAGAATCATCAACAGACAACGTAGAAACGTCTGTTGATTATTCTTAAGATAGCAGAAGCTTAAATTGTATATTTTTTCATAGGTAATGTAGGTACCTATTAAGGAAAGCTACATGACTGGAAATTTTTGCTTTAATCCGTACAGTAGTTTTACTCACGTTAGTTCGGGCTACCTGTATAATTTTAAAAGCAAACTTATCTAATGCTAAAAGACGGAGAACTTTCCATCTTCATCCACCGTCCCCATTTAACGGTGCACGGTGTTAAAGAATAAATTATTTTGATTAAGCCCCTTTACCCCCTTATTTCACCCCTTTAGGGGGCAAATAGATCTACATATTATAAAAGAAACCTGCTGTCCTGCTTTCATGTTTCTAGCCACAGATATTAAAAATCACACATTACTTAGTTATGTGAACTTTCAACCCCTATGTTAACCCCTTCAAGGGATGAATTAGGAAAATATCCCTTATCAATGTTTTTGACTGTACATTAGGAGCTTGTGGCCAAAGTTTTAAACGTCTAACTCTAAAAACGATATGATTCCCATACAAATTTTCAACTCTTTTTTAACTCCCTTAGGGGATGAATGTTTGTAACATCGCTTAATCATTTGCTTTGCTTTTTAGTAAGACAACTTCATACAAAGATTCAAGTCTATAACTTTCCGAATGAACGATTTCCATACAACGGTTCGACCCCTATTTCACCCCCTTAAGTGTTGAATTTCGAAAAATCCGTTCTTAGCACACGTCCACGTACTGTAAAGTATATTATATTCCAAATTTCATGCTTATAACTAGGTTTAGGAAATCACACATTACTTATGTGAACTTTCAACCCCTATCTTAACCCCTTCAAGGGATGATTTAGAAAAAAAATCCCTTATCAATGTTTTTAACTGTACATTAGGAGCTTGTGACCGAAGTTTTAAATGGCTAACTTTAAAAACGACTTGTTTCCCATACAAACTTTCAACTCTTTTTTAACCCCCTAAGGGGATGTTTTTTTATAGCAAAATTAAATCATTTGTTTGGCTTTTTAGTAAGAAACTTTCATACAAAGATTCAAGTCTATAACTTTCAAAATGAACGATTTCCATACAACGGTTCGACCCCTATTTCACCCCCTTAATGGTTGATTTTCGAAAAATCCTTTCTTAGTGGACGTCCACGTACTGCAAAGAATATATGTTTCAAATTTCATGCTTATATCGTTAGCGGTTTAGGCTGTGCGCTGTCTGTCAATAGATTAGTAACGAAGAGTTTTATATATGTATATATATATAGATAATTTGTTACAATGGAACAATGTGCAAAAGTGTAAACATATCTTTGACGTCGACTGTGCAGTTAAGCGTCGACTCGAATCCGATCGGCGTCAAATAGTGTCTTAGGATATAGGCTGTACCACGCTGTACCTACTTTAAGATGCTTTGTACGTTTCTGTCATTTGTCCGTCGGTATTTTTTCCCAATGAATAAAATAAAATTTAATAAAATCTCACCTAGCCGCTGCACTAAACTGCGTTATTCGTAGTATTCACTCAACATCCACTGTTTGTTCATTAAATTAAACATCTCGGCAGAGCGCGGTGACATAATGTGTCTCCTGAACTGAATATGAATGCACTCAATTTGAATATCTACGACATCAATGCCGTCCAGTTCGCTTCTATCTCTACTAATAACGCTTCATGGATGCCGTGTGCATTGAAGGGCAACCTTGTTGAATGCTGGAATTGCTGGATGTCTGCCAGTGCTAGTTTACATGGATACAGCATAAACATAAGATATATTAATCTTTTAATCTTAGGAGCTTGCCAGTTACTTAGACTTTTTACTCGACTTAGGCCCAATTTTATAAAAATCGAGACCTAAAATTCATATCTATTCTTAGTAATCAGTACATTGTACCGTAGATACAAAGATCAATCAAACTCGAGAGGAGCTCGGGGTCCGCTTTGACACCTAATCCCAAGATTTGGCATGGGCACTAGTTTTACAAAAGCTACTGCCATCTGACCTTCCAACCCAGCGGGAAAACTAGACCTTATTGCGATTAGACCGGTTTCCTAACGATGTTTTCCTTAACCGAAAAGCTAACGGTAAATATTCCGTAAATAAGTTCCGAAAAACTCATTCGCATGAGCCGGGATTCGGACCCTCGACCGCCGCTTGACAGCCGCTACCGACCGTAGATAAAAAGATCAACAAAGCAAAATTGAAACGCGCTCACAAGCGGAACAGACCAAGAATCGAACTCGGTATCTTTGGATTACCAGTCCACTGCGAGTACCAGTTCGTATATGGAAACAAATACCTTTCCGCCTTCCTATAAAACGCAACAATGTTATACCTACACTACTATAAAACATTACTAACATAAAAACTAAAACAAATAAAAAATACTGAACAATTATTAACCTAATTGTACCTAAATTTTGTAGCATTTTTGGTGCAGCACGGTTGTGCTAACGGAGTTGGTATAAACAATATCAATCTTAAGTTATGAACTAAGGTTAATATAATATTCACGCTATTAACGCTAAATAAGCATTACGATTGAAACTGTTAACAACACTACGCTGCACCGAAAATGCTACAGAATGTACGATATCTGATTATTACGGCCAGTATAACTACGTCGTGTATAAGTTTGATAGCAACCGCAGGCGCAGGATTCCGCCTCGAATTATCCGATCGTTTGAACGATAATTGGCCACACACCTCCAGCGCCTCTATACCTACCTTGAACTTTAACCTACTGTGCGAATCCTGCAGGGCTTGCATTGTTAGCATAGGTCAAAACATTTTGCTTTAGTTCAAGCGATATATTGATTATCTAAAGTCGAATAAAGATGTCGTTTGAATCTGATATTATGAATACTCCAGGCAAAATACGGTTTTGAAAAACATTAATTTATAATAGCGTTTTTTTTGTTGATTTCATTTGAAAATGTTATTCTAAGATGATATATTCAAGAATCCGACAAACTTTCCACCCGGAAGTAATTATGTAGATTTCAATGAAGCATGCATTGTCTTTTTTTATACGATTTATCTTGAATATTATAGAGCAAATGTAAATAAACCAAAATAAAGACAAAAATATTTATTAATATTTTTTCTGACTTTTCAGAAGTTAGTTAATTTATCATTTTTTTGATGTCTGAAATTTTGTCGGATTTTGTCGCTGGGTAACTATTTAATTGATAATATATCCGTTACACATAAAAAGTAAGCTATTATAAATTATTTCCAAAATTGTCATTTTTTCCATACGAGTTGTCAGTTCATTTACTGGACTAGAAACCCTAAGGACGCGCTGTGTTGAGATTCAGGAACCTGCTTTGTCTAAATATCAACAGAACGAATCCTCCAGTCTATAAAAGGTCGGTAACTGTAATTCTTCTGGCGTCGCAAGCTACGGTGGCTGCTTACAATCACCAGACCATATGCATTTGATATCGTCGTAGTACAAAAAAAATCATCACTTCTGTTACAAAATTCCCCAATGAAGGCTTGTGTTTGTCACAAAGAGGAGGGTTGTTAAGTCGCGTGTCGTCAGCGGGCAATTGTGTGTATCCGATGAATTCGATGGTTGGCTGCGCCATGCTTTTCTAAAAGCAATGTAAACAAGCCCTTACGTGACTATGGAAACGTTATAGACACTCATTTGACAAGTGCGCGCATCGTGTGACACAACATTACGCCTGTGCGTAAACGCGGCTTTACGCTGTCGGTCCACCAAAGTCGAGTCTATGCGCCATCTGCGCCTACTCTCGTTAGTTGTAATGTAATTTTAATTCTTAATAACGACTTATAAAAACCCACTTATTAAATTGGATCTTAAACCTTTCTGCATAAGGTCTATTAATTGTGGCTTGAGATGAGGTCAGCTTAAGTATTAAACTATTTCTGTTCTATACATATAAACATGCAAAAGCTGGTCGCACTTAACCAGATTTTTTTCAGTCTAATTATAATCCGGCTTATCGTCCACAACACATACTCTGAATAGCTACAGAAAATCCACTTGGCTATTAAGATGAAGCTCGAAATGAATGGACGCGGAATTATAGAGGCATGTTTAGTTGATACAAACAAAGAGTGTGCAATACAGTGAATCCTCTGTGGATTTTTGTTTGTGTACGTAGCAGTCACATGACTTTAAATACTTTGGCCTTTGTTGCCTACGTTAATAATAAACATCTTTATGCAGATTTGATTTTTTTGGCCCAGTCGTGTACGATTTATTACGATGGAATTGATTTTAATAACTGTGTTGCGAAGCGTGAGTTAGCGTAAAATAGGGAAGGGTAGCGTTCTCTTGTGTCACAGGTTAAAATCCTCTTTAGGTCATCGAGCCAGCGGCGTAAGTAAGTTGCTAAGACCGCATAGATAGTATAGATGTCAAGTGTTCAATAAATCTAGCCCTTTCAGATCGGACAACAGAACCCTGCTAATGTACATGAAGTATATCGATATATTATGTTTTGATTCAGTTTATTCCAAGATTTGTCAACACAAGTGATAGTTAAGAGTCTGCAGTAAGCTCGGCCGAATTTCACCTTCCCATAAAAACGTAGTTACGCTCTCATTTTAAAACTACGTGTTGGATTGTAACGAAACTTTGCATATACAATGATATGAGGTATATCTATGTCTGTAATTAGTTTTTATGGTTCCAATTTATAAAACAAACGAAATACAGCAAACACAAGTTTTGTATGAAATAATTTAATTCGCTGTATTTTTTTTCCTATGGTATCTTAAGCTACATAAACTAATTACAGACATAGATATACTATACCTCATGTCATTGTACATGCAAAGTTTCGTTACATTCCGACTCGTAGTTTTAAAATGAGAGCGTAACTACGTTTGTATGGAGAATCGAGCTTACTGCGGCCTCTTAATCTCAGATCTGAGTGCTTATTCATGTCTCCTCAACATACTGGACCGCGATTCGGTTGGGAGATGAGGAATATAGAATATAGGTTATGCTCCATGCCTTGTCTGATTTTAAAAGACTGACTTTTGAAAGAGGGAGAGAACATCAGAATGTTATCACGCTCATATTTTGGAGCCGGCCAACTGGGGAAGTATCTCCACCTTACAGAAACCACCATAATAAAACCTTGTGTGGTGTTGGTTGCCTGATGGGCAGTAAGATCGCCAGTCGAGATCCCGACGATGCGCTATGTTGGGAGTGATGGAACTGCATTTGTCTCTAGCTGCCGACATAAGGAATCCACAAATCAATTAAGCGTCGGCAACGCACTTGTGGGTCTTTATTGGTTACTGTGTCTCCTTACCATTTAGCAGGCAATGTGTGAGGATATCCCTACGACATGCCAGCGAGTAGTCACATTTTGTACATCGAAAACCGGTCCTGACTGTACAATTATTTGATTTACTAGCTTCCGCCCGCGACTTCGTCTGCGTGGACTCGGGATAAAAACTATTCTATATTTTAATCCAGGCTATAAACTATCTTCATGCAAAATTTCATTCAAATCTGTTCAGCCGTTTAAGCGTGATTGAGTAACAAACATCCAAACATCCAAACATCTAAACTTTCGCATTTATAATATTATAGTAGGATTACCATTGTTACTTTAACTAGCCATAGTGTGCTTTCCCTAAACACCAATCATATTACCAACTAACTGCGTCTAATTACATAGACCTCTCACTTATTCAAATTTAATTACCATATACCGCCGTAAGATTACAAACATCGCCATACACTAAACTAAGTAGTACACATGAATACAAACGGTTTAATTAATTGTTCAACCGATCCATGTCGATAGAAACACGCTGGAATCATAAAATATATCGCAACATAACACCTCAATGTTCGCCTAAGTTTTCCTAGGACGTGACTATTACCGATTTACCACAATACTTCAGAAAACACTCAAACTTGAACCTTATCCTTCTACATTGAAAGCCCTAAGTAACTAATCAGATATTGTTTGCAGCGGCAGCGTCTGACTTTTCGTAACACCCAGTCACATGATATCGGCGAGTCACATGCTCCTGGGCAGACGAGATTGCAGTGGCGGAAGAACAACCACTTTCTCGCGGCCATTAGGCATATTTGCGTCGAATAAAGGGCAAATGGCAGTGCCGCAATGTAATTGTTTGAACTTTTCCTTGTGTATGTTTTTTTTATTGAAATGTTGACATTTGGAGATCTAATAAAACACTAAACTTAGTTATCTTTACTTTGGTAATAATATGTTTATTTAGCAAAATGTTGCTTTCTCAAACATGCTCGGAAATGTATGCGTTAATATCACGAAATGATGAAGTTTCTTGTTTAAGGCTCCCTACATTTCGAGAAGTAATGTATGAAAACCCTAAGTAAAACTATTATTGTCCGCTACTCTTACTTTTTAAATTTGCTTACTAATGTGGCGTCACTCCTGTCAGCTGTCGAATCTGACGTGTTCTGCATCGCGCTATAGAAGTTTCATAAATCACTGCATATACCTATATATAAAATCCAAACAACTCTCATTGGGACTTCGGTCCCTGAGAGATCTCTCTATTGCCGTGGCTTCTACACTAATATTAAACTGACAAAGGAAAAATTACATACTGCCAACCACCAATAGACTGTAAGCATACGTGCGACATAAAAAAAAACTATATATTCTACTACACTTATGTGCGGTTAAACATGGTGTTCGAACGGCTTGTTCAAATGGCGTGTTTAAAAAATAATAAAGGCGGCAAATTACTTATTATTTAATTGATTACCTTGTATTTATTTTAATTTTAATTCCTCACATCGTTAGACAAAAGCACTATACAATCCTCGGCCGGAACAGGGATTGCTGGACTCGTTGTATCCGGGCTCTTCAAACTCGTCCTGCAATCCAATCCCTCACTTCACGGCCTCTGCAGTAATGTACTAATTTTCTAATCTTTCTGGATGCCATAGACACCTCTATGGCATGTATTAATGCTCCTGTGACCAATTTGTATAATAATCATCAGAATCTCATACTGATACTGAGTAAGTTTACTTGTCCATAGTTACACACGTAGGCAAATCGATAAATATTACGCCATAATGTTTGCGTGATCAGACGTCTGAAGTCTAAAGGTTTAAATCTACACGATTGGGATATTGCATGACTAAATAAAACAAAATTTTGATTTCATCTAAATCACGAAATTAGACAATACGGATCGTGACCATGGATAAACAAAACGTTGCATAAAAACAAATGACAAGGCATTACCACATTTTTCGCAGGTCTGTTAAAATTGGGGCGGTATTATTATCAGTCTTGTGACAAAAAATAAACCACTAAATGAGGGATTTACAAATTTCTTTCATATCCAGTGATCCTGTGTAAACCCCCGCTAATGTTGAGTGTAGGTACCACGCCAGAGTTAGACACGGGAACTAAGTACATATACATATTTTATCTCTTAATTCAACTTACGAGACAGCAATGGGCCTTTATTTCATGTTTAAGTTTTAGTTTATTTTATTTATTTCTATATTTGTTTAGGTTAAGTTGTTGTTTTATTGTTTGTATTTATAAAAATAAATAAATAAATAAATAAATATTAGGGGACAATCTTACACAAATCGACCTAGTCCCAAACTAAGCAAAGCTTGTACTATGGGTACTAGACGACGATAAACATACTTATATAGATAAATAAATACTTAAATACATACATAGAAAACATCCATGACTTAGGAACAACTCGTGCTCATCACACAAATAAATGCCCTTACCGGGATTTGAACCCAGGACCTCTTGCTTCGTAGGCAGGGTCACTACCAACTAGGCTAAAGTGGTCGTCAAACACATAAAACATATCATAATACCTTAAGACTGCGCCGAGCTTTTGACGCGGGCACCGATTTGGCATTTGCACCCGTGTGTGCGTCATCACGCACACTACCGCCGGCTCGCTCGATCGGTACGGTCGGTCACAAGCTAAAAGTTAGTAGCTCATCATTCTCTAATAATAAATCTCAACTCCGCGTATAAAACCGTGGATGGTATAAGGAATAAAATACAAAACGCAATTATTATTTTTATTGAAATTTGTCCGTTAACTAAGGAAAAGAAAAAAATAAGCAAAGTAATAATAACGCAGTGTTACCGGTGGACTAGTGTTGGAATTGAATTAGCAATCAGCAGTGGCGTGCACAGTTTTTAGACAGGGTAGACAAAAAAATAGCCAATCTAGCCAAGTCCACGAAAAGCTAGCTCTTGTTTCTCAAAAAAAACCAAATATATCAATGAGTGAAAATATTGTCGATTTCGGCCATTGAGTCCGTTTCAAAAGATTCCTGTAATAAGATTAAAAAGTATGAATTTGCGAATCAAGTGCTACATATAAACTTAAGTAGAGCATTTAAAATCGTAAGTTTCCATTTTTGCCATTTTGGCCATGGATTCGTCATGTCCGTCTGTCTGTCTACCGTCCGTATGTCATAGAATTTACCATTCTCATTTTTTGTTCCCAATACTCCAATCGGATTATTTGATGATGTCTAAAAACATAATTAGTAATAAGTACATTGAAAATAAGAAATTTCTTATCTGCCAAATATCTGCTTATCTGCTTAATACAGGGTGTACCAAAATTGATAAGAAAAACAGAAAAACAGAAAAAGAAATTTTGACGCGAAAATTCTGACGAAATGTAAAAAAAACGCGTCAAAAAATATTTTTTTATGTTTTTTTCTTATCAGAACACGATACTTGTTAAGCCCTTGATCGGTTCATACCCCATTTTTGTTACACTTTGTATAATGCCAAAAGTATTTAAAAAAATATACTTACATTGAAAATTCCTAATTCATTTTGTCTCTTTGTTCGTGCAATAGAAGCAAGAAGCCGTTTGTTGAAGTACTTAGGGCCATTTTTACGTGTATTATATCTTTCCTTGCGTCTTCCCATTTTAAGGGGCTCCCATACGCCAATGACCTTCGATCTGAATCCCTTAGTTTTCTAATGTCTTTTGTAGCTTATTTTATTAAGAACAACGGCTTTAAGCAATATAGTATCCCATATTTACTTCGCAGTTCATTGTTTTCGAGATATTTGGCATCAAAGTTGAACAATTATAGGCCAAAAAACTGGTTTTCTGGCCATAACTTTTGTGTTAATTAGTTTAAATTGAAAACCCTAGACACATTTTCAGAGACGTCATAGACGAACCCATTTGTAGATTTCGTATTATGTTAGATCTTTCACGTCAATAGTGTAGTGTAGTAGTAATCTTTCACGAAATATTTTTTATTTACAATATTTTCACTCATTGATATATTTGGTTTTTTGGAGAAACAAGAGCTAGCTTTTCGTGTACTTGGCTAGATTGGCTATTTTTATGTCTACCCTGTCTAAAAACTCTGTGCACGCCACTGCTGATTGCTAATTCAATTCCAACACTAGTCCACCGGTAACACTGCGTTATTATTACTTTGCTTATTTTTTTCTTTTCCTTAGTTAACGGACAAATTTCAATAAAAATAATAATTGCGTTTTGTATTTTATTCCTTATACCATCCACGGTTTTATACGCGGAGTTGAGATTTATTATTAGAGAATGATGAGCTACTAACTTTTAGCTTGTGACCGACCGTACCGATCGAGCGAGCCGGCGGTAGTGTGCGTGATGACGCACACACAGGTGCAAATGCCAAATCGGTGCCCGCGTCAAAAGCTCGGCGCAGTCTTAACGTTAGGTAAGGTAAGTTGTTCTATCATGTAATTTTAACTTGACATTTAACTATCATTTTAAACTGAATAAATAAATTACTGTTTACTGATAGGTACGATCGCATTCAAATGATTATGTCTGTAAATAGTATATTTTTAGGGTTCCGTAGTCGACTAGGAACCCTTATAGTTTCGCTTTGTCTGTCCGTCCGTCCGCGGATAATCTCAGTAACCGTTAGCACTAGAAAGCTAAAATTTGCTACTAGTAAGTATATCAATCATGCCGACAAAGTGGTAAAATAAAAAGTGTTTTTTTTTTATTAGGGTACCTCCCCTATACGTAACGTGGGGAGTTTTTTTTTTCATATCAACCCTAACGTGTGATATATTGTTGGATAGGTATTTAAAAATGAATAGGGTTTGCTAAAATTGATGTTTTGTGTAATCGATTATTGTGGCGTTAATAAAGAATTATCTTATCTTATCTTATCTTATCTTATCTAAAATCATTTTTTGATAATGTTAATATTTTTAAGTAAAAAAAAATGTGTCCCCCCTCTAACTTTTGAACCATAAGTTTTAAAAATATGAAAAAAAATCTCAAAAGTAGAACTTTTAAAAACTTTCTAGGAAAATTATTTTGAACTTGATAGGTTGAATAGTTTTTGAAAAAAAATACAAAATAATTTCTGAACTAAGTTTGTAATTTAACCGTATAATCAGGTGTTTATTGTACCTGTAATTTCTACAAAATCACAATAAAATGACGTGCTTTCAAATAAAGTAAAAAAACGGTGAAAATCAGTTCACGCAATAAAGAATTATCCCATAAAAATCATCTTCCATACTTTTAGCTCGCGCGCAATAGTTTACTTAATTTGCCGACAGATATCGCTGTACGCGGAACGCTCACATTGTACATGGCGCTGTTAAGATTTTTCCTGATTTAATGGGGTCGGAGCAGGTGCGCCCATACATTAGGTCGAAAATTTGTCCTGCTCGAATTGTCTTAGTTGTCTTTGGTCGTTCGTTGTCTAATAATAAAATGGTTCTCTAAGTATTGCTTGTATTGTGTGTGACTGTCTATAATACATGGTCGATTTAATTTTGGGAATTTGAACTCTCTTGCTCATACATTCGGTTCACGGAACGGGCTACGGAACCCTACATTGAGCGTGGCCCGACACGCTCTAGGCCGGTTTTTTTTTTATATACGAACGTACTTAGAACGAATTATCTGGCAGAACCATTTAGCAGGATTCTAGAGAGAAGCGCGCTTAGTTGCGTGTGTGTGTGTCAAAATTTTGAGAAAATATTTATTAAATGACTATTTGATTTCACCAAAGATCCAATATCCTTAAAAGTCTTTGCACTCGACGATTATAGGTACATCCTTTATGAAATATCTGGCAAATGCCACCCCATCCCCTGCCAATCTAAAATTATTCTTCTTTCAAGTGTAAAGGGATGAGGTAACTTCAACTGTTTATAATATTTAATGTTTTGCCACCTCTAACCTATATCTTGTGCTGTGTACCTTTTAGGTTTTAGGTCTTACCGAGCATGTTGTTGCTGGGTACCATGAGCACTGCTTCATGCGTTGCGTTGTTTGGTTGGAATCCAACTTTGGATGATGCCACACTCAAAGTTAAAATTAAATATACTAGAGCCTCAGCTCCCATTCATCAAGCGTCCATTGTACAGCCGAGTTCATAAATATATGTACCTGCCTACGATTAGGTTCAAAATTATCTATCCAACCTTATTATACTTACTTTGCAACCTTATTATACGCACTTAACAATAAAGTCTTGTTTACATATTTTTGATCACATTGTCCGTGCATATACAGGTTGTAACGAAAATGGGGTGTGAACGTGAACCGATCAAGGCCATGTTCGGTAGCGTATTGCAATTCCAAAAATGTTTTTTTATTTTATTTTTGTCCTTTTTTGTTTAGTTATGTAGTAGTTTAAGCAGTTTGGTACACCCTGTATTTTCGAACCAAAAACTTGTATTTTAAAAGTCCAGAGGTCCTCGTGAACTAGGTATTTCAGCTCCTTCATAATTTGTTCAACGCATTTTCAATATCAGCGTAAATGCTAAAACACACCTTATTGTTTCATAGTTAGTTTCGTTTTTCCAATAGCCAGTAACATCCTAAAATGATATTTACATAGAATCATCAGCTTGCAGTTCTAAATCTGGTTACGTGGCGGTTGCGTAAGGAAAGACATTTTTATTGCTATCTCGAACCGGTTGGCTTGTTTTACGTGTCATAATGCGAATCACATGACTCGGGGAAACGTAAAAAACGAAGACACTACAGCAGGCCATCTGTCCTCCGTGAATGATAAAGTGCGCTTAGTTAATGAAATTCCAAAAAAAGGTTATACTCGTACTTCTCGTCACTTCTTCAAGTATTTTGTAAATATACCTACGTATTTTCAATAGCATTATTTTAATTTGAGTGTGTTTTCAATTTTCAACCTTACTGCAACAGTCATATAGCCAGCCAATTGTACTTTCATCTTTATTTATCACCCGTTTATTTTTATTTTATAAGAAGGTAGTTGTTCCTCGCTTCAGGCACAACACAATCACGCCAAGCAAAGAGCAAAGGTTCCAAAACAAGCACGCGACACATTTTCAAATCGCACTGTTATTACAACAAGGCGTGCTGCCGCCGTATCCGCCTCTTTCTAATTAAAGCACTTAGAAAGAGACGGATAGTCTATCTCACCGCGAGACAGCTCGCGGGCCGTGTAGTGGATCGCTGTAAGTTTGCATATTTTGCATTACTATTAACCGACTATTAGGCGATGACGTATGTCAACGTAAATGCAAATTAAAAGCTCCGTGTTTGCCCGTGTCCATCAAATGAAGGATTAAAGTTGACATTCTTCTTAACGATTTTAACACAATTCGGAGCGCGTTTTTATGTATCATAATATGGTTATTAGGTAAAGCGTGTATGAGCAAGACGCACTGATGATTGGGTAGGATTCTAATCCTAAAAATAAAAAAAGTATAATAAAAAGTATCAGTCCTCTAGGACTGATACTTTTTTGTCAACAATTTTTATTTTTCGTTTTGTACACAATTGGGATGAAAGAGCTTGTTCTTCTGTACCTACAATATTCACCCAATTTTATTATGAGGAGTTAATCGTATGGGATATTATAATAATATAATTATATTCTAATCTATTAGTAACTAAGTGGAATTTTTAGTCGCTACACAAATTTGGGGGTATACTATTAGGATATTGTATTTATATTACACAGACTCTGAAGTAAACTCTTCCTTAGTATTAGTAAATCAATCCGAGGACAAAAAAGAAAAAAACCGGTCCTGGAATGAAATTGTTTGTTGAATTGGAATTGATTTTGCAGTTCCCGATCATGGTCGCGTCCACGTCATCATCCAATCAGTAGAAAGACCACTGGTGGACACAGGCCTCCCCCAAAGAGTGTCACAATTACGAGTAATATGCTGCTTGACGCAGGTGGACTGTCAGGCTTAGTGTCGTTTTTGGAAATAGCACGGGGCGTGGCGCGTGTGTGGACTCGCATTAAACGTAAGCAAACGTGTGTTTACGCGTCTTGCGCCACGTGCTAGGAACCGTCCATCGCCACGCTTGTCGATAATTAAAACCTAATGTGTCTCAACGAGCATGTGCAACAACTACAAACCGATTCCAATCCAATACGTCGAATAGAGCCCTTTATGTCATGGAGAAAACCTGCGGACCGCAGGCCTTAATTCCTTTTATTTCTTTTATTGAACGAGTGAGCGAAGCGAATGAATTTCTCTGTTTCAGCTGACCAAAATTATTTTATAAGACCGGCTGTCCAGCTTTTCCCCTATACAGGTCACATTCCTCAACCGATTCTCGTGAAATTTTGTGAGGAGGTTCAATAATGATATAGCTTTTTTTTTGGAAAAACACGGACTCGTCAGTTCTACAACATCTCACATAGTCTAGTGACTATGTGAGTTGTTGTTGTGTGTTGTTGTGACCTAGAGGTCACTACTAGTTATATTGTTTCTCGCGCTGACACGTAAACTCGGCGCGCATGGAACCAAAAACCATTTTAATGTCACTGCGACGCTACCACGAAGATCGAAACCCGAAGTTCGTATACATGCATCCTTGTCACTCGAGTATCGTGAGTGCGATAGAGATGGAAATACCCGAACTTCGACTTTCGGAGTAGCAAGCAAAAGAGACCGTCTGGTGCCCAGCCTGCGCAGGAAGTTTAGAGATCCCCTAGTTACGTGATGTGCGAGGATATCGCTTTAACAATAACAACGCCAAAATGGGCATATAAAATAAATATTAGGGGACAATCTTACACAAATCGACCTAGTCCCAAACTAAGCAAAGCTTGTACTATGGATACTAGATGACGATAAACATACTTATATAGATGAATAAATACTTAAATACATAGAAAACATCCATGACTCAGGAACAAATATTCGTGCTCATCACACAAATAAATGCCCTTACCGGGATTCGAACACAGGACCTCTTGCTTCGTAGGCAGGGTCACTACGAACTAGGCTAAACCGGTCGTCAGAGATGAAAATAATTAAAATACTATAAACTACCTGCAACCTCTACAATAATTCAGACCTGTCGGTATTCCAAGTAAATAAATCATAAAAATACATTTTTGCCAGTTGTCGGAGGCGTCCAAGGAGGCTGTTAATCCTTTTATTAATTTGTGAACTTATAGAAGGTTAAGTATTCGAGATAAGACTTCGAACAGTGAAGATGGACGGCCCATGACAACAGGCAGAGGTCAAATTCCGGGCATCCGGGTCGACGAACTTGACTAGGAAAACACCATGTATCAAAATCATTTTAATAAGTCCTAAGCCGTCATACCAACGACAAATTTTTTAGATGTGTTTATTTTCCGGCAGTATGATTCTACGCTTTTCAGATTACGTTGACTCATAGCTTATTCTGGTAAGCAATCATAATAAGAAGTCCTTTTTGTCGAAGTGCAAATCTTGCTAATATCAATGTCACTTCACTTCTTCTATACCTACTAATATTGTAGATCAAAATGTGTAGCTTCGTATGTTTGTATGGTAGGAGCTACTCATTCGATTACAAAGATGTTCCTTTCTCCAGTAGATATATAGAATAGACCTTTGGAATGGACTTTTTAAGGTGTCTTTTGCTCATCGCATTCGATCCAATTCAATGACTTTTAAATGGTTCTAGCGGATGGAGTCTAGGATCTTGCCCCTTTGAAACTTACAAAGCTACAAACTTACGTTTTGACATTGTCTACAGACTTTTGTCTGTGAGATTGTAGCTTTGTTAGTTTGTTTGTCTGCATGTCGGGGGAAATCACCGGAACCAATTATCCGATTTCAAAAAATCTTTACAAGGACTCTCTGAATGTACAGAGTTTATTTTTGTCCCGCCGAATTGCCTGCTTTCTTTGCAATACGCAGGCGATGACACGCGGGCATCCAGTTATTAAAAAAAGGTTGTGTCAAATTAATCAGCAATTAAACAAATAAAATCCGCAAGAACTCACAAGGTTCCACATTGGATCATCATCTCAAGGGAAAACCAATAACCAAATGAATGGGAAACAATTCGATTCATCAAATTATGTGTCACGGCTTACCACGTTAGTAATCAATTCGTCATAAAATTTGAGGGTAACATGAACATGTGATTACCTATATTATGCTGAAGTATCGATAGACCGAAGATGATAAAGCTGAACGTCACGAGTTCATCTCACGCGCATCCTTGGCGAACAGCTTTATTGTCCCTTCTCCTCTGTGATTCACAGCTTAGACTCACCTCAGCAATGTCCAGTATAAATAGACCTCGAGGTCTTGGTAAAAACTGCACGTAATTGGAAGTCTTATGCTACAGTGGGGAGAGTTGCCGGTAAGCATTGTCAATGCTCGCTGCGGTCGCTGGCCCTGGGTTATTAATTCCAACGACAGAACATAATATTTACACAATTGTAATAAATAATATGTGACGTCCAATTATATATTTTAATATTGGGCAATAAATACCTTGGTTGAATTGTGACTATTAGCGAAACATTCACAAATAAATAAATAAAAATATATATATTACGGGACAATCTTACACAAATCGACCTAGTCCCAAACTAAGCAAAGCTTGTACTATGGGTACTAGACGACGATAAACATACTTAAATAGATACATAAATACTTAATTACATAGAAAACATCCATGACTCAGGAACAAATATTCTTGCTCATCACACAAATAATTGACCTTACCGGTATTCGACACCCGGGACCTCTTGCTTCGTAGGCAGGGTCACTACCAACTAGGCAAAAGCGGTCGTCAAATAGAAAACATACATACATATATAGTACATAGAAAATTAAAATATACTTATAACTTATAAGAATAAGTATCAGGTTATAGTATTTTATTTACATACTTATATTTTTGTATTGAAATAAAAGTGGTATCTAAGTTAATTTCCTTTTATAATATAAAGTTTTGTGAGTTTGTAACTTTATAAATGTTTATATAATAGTGGTAGTAAAGTTCTTTCACCTACCTATAAAGAGGACGATCACGAGGAGCATATGCAGGCTCGATGTAAATCCCGTTAATATGATAAGATTTTTGTTCAACAAATACAGGCAGAGTCACGAGGACAGCTACTCGATAAATCTATAACCCACAATTCAAATAATCGAAGCTACCAAGAAATCGGCCTGTTCTTCCTTCGCCGTATAATTTCCACATCACAAACGATTACACTCAAACTTGCTCGACCAGCTTATTCCAGGATAATTTCATAACAAATTTCCAGCACAACTTGAACCGGATGCTCAAAAAGATAACATACATGTGGCGGTTCTATTATATTGGTGGGCTGTGTTGATTCCATGAAGACTGGGCATTAAAATCCCTTCACTTGTTAGACACGAAGTCCTGCAACTTGCATCTAAAGCTGCGTCTACGCTAGGCGAGCCGAGCACGAGCGGAGCCACTATTCGTGTAGTGTGGACCGACTTACATGCCTCGAACGCCACTTGACGCCGCGAACAGAACGGCTCCGCTCGTGCTCGGCTCGCCTAGCGTAGACGCAGCTTTAGGCTCGCCGCGTTTCGAATACGACTTGTACTCCAGGCAAAATACGGTTTTGAAAAACATTAATTTATAATAGCGTTTTTTTTGTTGATTTCATTTTAAAATGTTATTCTAAGATGATTTATTCAAGAATCCGATAAACTTTCCACCCGGAAGTAATTATGTAGATTTCAATAAATCATGCATTGTCTTTTTTTGTACGATTTATCTTGAATATTATAGAGAAGATGTAAATGAACCAAAGTAAAGCCAAAAATATTTATTAATATTAAGCTAGTTAACTTATCATTTTATTGATGTCTGAAATTTTGTCGGATTTTGTCGCTGGGTAACTATTTAATTGATAATATATCCGTTACACATAAAAAATAAGCTATTATAAATTATTTCCAAAATTGATTTTTTTTCCATACAAGCTGTCAATTCATTGACTGGACTATTGTATTTGGCAGCCCTTAATGTAATGGAAATACATTATGACATTATGTAGTACTTACTGCAACATTTAATAAAATAAAATAAATAAAAATACTTTATTTCAGACCAATTGATCCATAGTGTGTTAGTAACAAGTGACTTAAGACTAATTAAATTTGGTTAGTAACGCAAGTATAAAAAGACAGTTCTTAAATAACAAATTGGGCAACGCCCTTAATCTGCCCAATCCAGTAAGACAGGATTGGACAGTCAAACCTCCACGATATTGCCTGTAGAATGCTGTTGGCACTTGCTCTCACCCTGGTTAATAGCGAGGCTATCTTTTTTCGCATGATCGCCTGGAACCCGTCCACACGGGTTTCTGCGAACATGCCCGACGCACTACACCTCCTCGGCAGTCCCAGCAGCATTCTAAAAGCATTATTGTATTGCACGCGCAGGGCGCTATAGGCTCGCTTTGTATACTTAACCCACAGGCTGCTCGAGTAAAAAGATTGTGTATACGCTTTAAAAAGCGTTATCTTTACGTCGTATGAACATCGAGCAAACCTGCGAGCAAGCATATTACTACGAACCGCTAACGCCCTGCGCTCCCTCTCAATATCCATATCATCTTTCAGGTCGCTCGTGATAATATGTCCCAGGTACTTGACCCTATCCACGACTGACAGCTGACTACCGCTTAGCCAAACTGGTGGTACATTATAGGGCTTAATTTTCCCTGCCGAGAAAATCATGACCTCACTTTTAGTGGGGTTGTACACAAGCCCATGTGCCCGGGCATACGCCTCGCAGGTAGCCAAGAGTTGTTCGATGGCTCCAATAGAAGGGCCAAGCAGCACCATATCATCGGCATAGCTTACGTTGTTAATACAAGTGCTCCCCACGTAGCAACCAGCATGCATGCTGCTAAGCCCCTCTATCAATCCATTAACATACAAGTTAAATAGTTTCGGAGACGTAATCCCTCCCTGTCTAACCCCGCATTCCAGCCTGTATTCGCTAGACAGAGCATTAGCCCACTTCACCTGATTGGTCTGATTGTTGTACCAGTGCCTCAGGACAGCCACGCACTCCACCGGCAATCCAGTCTCCCCCAGCTTACGCCATAGCAATTCATAATCCACACGATCAAACGCTTTCGATAAATCGAGGAAGCAGGCATAAACTGGGGTTTTTCGGTCCGTGTAATATTTGACAGTATGCTTGAGGCTAAGTATCGCACTTTCTGTGGACAAACCGGGCCTAAACCCAAATTGAGCGTCATGTATCCTCAGATGCCTTCCTAGAATCGCGTCAAACATACTGTCCAATATCTTAGCGGCGGTTGTGGCAAGTGAAATAGGCCGATAGTTCGTCCTATTAGATAGGTCACCTGTCTTGTCTTTAACCACTGGCACAACAATCGTCCTCATTAGAGCCTCAGGAAGATATGAGTGACACACACAGAAATTATATAGCATAGCCAAAACACGAGGTAGGTGAGCACCCGCGTACCTGAAATGCTCGATGCTGAGGCCATCGTGGCCGGGCGATTTACCTCTCTGCATTTTATTAATGACCATCTGGATTTCTTTCGCAGTAAAGAAGGTATCTCGCCCCACCCCCACAGTCTTAGCATCAGTCACATTTGTGAACACTTTTATCGCCTATCGCTTTGAAAAAACAGTCTTATAATTATGATAGGTCAGTTTTCTTAGCCCCCAATAAAGTAAAATATTCATTTGGGTCGTATTTACCTTGACTTCTGTCATCTACTGCGTCCACATTTTCTGTCTACTTCAGAATCCGTTTGGTTACGTAAATTGTTTAAATACCTGAGTTAACTTTTGGAGAAGGAAACAGTCGAAAGCCGATTTTTTTTTCATCTGCCTTTGAAACGCCCAGTCACGATAATTTGTCGCACCTTTCAGTTTCTCCATCGTAACTGCCGAGTTAGAATACTCACCCATATTTTGAACAAAATAATATTATTTTCACACAATATTCACATTGCCGTAATAAGGCACAAAACCTATTAGAGTTTAAGGAAATAAGCAACACGGGCGCAGTGTAAACAACGTAAATATTGAAATATATTATTTTAAAACCTTTGTATGACATCTGTTTAATACAAAAACTGATGATAGACAGCGCTGAAAGACTTCCTAATTGAAAATACAGAGTCCAGAGGCTCTAGTATAAGTTTTACCGAAACAAAACGTTACGACTGCGTTTGCGTTTAGCTGTCAAATCCCATACAAATTGAGGGTAAAACGCAAACGCGATTGTAACGTTTAGTTTCGGTAAAACTTATACTAGAGCCTCAGTCCTCACAAAGATGGCCAGCGTTATACTCCAACAATGTACCGTACGACCCCGATACGTTTAGCTTCCTCTCAAGTTTATTCTGCGGTTCTCCGAAATTATGAATATCACCGTAAGTAAATGGAATCCGAAGTTTTCAGAAACTATATCGAAAACGAAGTGCAACGAACAGCTTTTTTATTTTTGTGCGTTGATGTCTATTACCTTATGACTTTCTTATGACGGCGTCCTATTGGTCAAATACATTATAGATCAGTAAAAGCGCCACGTGATTAGTCAAGTTCATTTTAGTCGTCTCAACAGTTATGAAATGTTGAGTTGGGAGCTCCATAATAAAAAGTATGTGATTTAAGTTTGGTGCTTAATTCAAAAATTAAGGTCGACGAGTATAAAAATGTATTTTCAACACATTTGCTCGTAACGTACTTCTTATTATGTCGCTTTTAGGCTCATAATCCTGGATATTAAACACGCCTGTTTTATAACGTTACGACACTCATGTGTTATGGTTATATCCCGATTAAGGCACGTTGGCACCTTGCAGCAAGATGTATGCATGAACACGGTGCATTCTTAAATTAACCGGGTTTTAAAGAATGTACAGCTTTTTTTTAATTCTCGGCAAATGGATTCTTACTCGACTAAATAAATTAAATCTTTTATGTTAATTAATTGACTATTTCTTTTTGGTTATGATATAGAAACGTTTAATTTAGTAAAACAATTCACTTTTGATAACATTTTACATGAATGAATAAAGATAACATTTTAAAACGAAAATATTTATTTTATTTTGTATTGCCTGTTTAGATATTTCATTTCTTAACACATGCGCGCGCACTGCGCAAAGTTCACGAAAAAAAAACTATTGCGCGCCATTATAGGTTATTTCACAAATATTTGTAAACATTGTTAATGCGTGTCAAAAATGTTGACTCGTGGTGACTAGAAAAGTGATAAATAGAATGGACGCCACTGGAAATTCTTGGCGATGTACAATATGTGAGTATAAAAAGCTGTTGCCATCATTAAGTAAAGAAAATAGCTTGGCAAGCCTATAACATTTTCATCTTATGAAAATGATTTTTTCCTCGTAAATGTGTTGAAAAACGTATGAAACGCGTGAGCTTTGATAATTACATCCTCGGCTGTCTTATCACGCTCACTTGCGGTTCGCGTGAACAATTCCGCCTCTGATGTAATTATTAACATACTAAGATATAGAAGAAAAATATAATATACTATTAGGTAAGTAGTTCATGGGTATTCAATTAAATTAATATGCAAAACCGATATAGCCCTCCGAATCGCTTAACTTAAGTGGCAGTGGGCGGGGCGTAGCACGTAGGACCGATGGCCGTTGGGGCGGAAAGGTTCTCGAGTGGTGACCACGTACCGGAAGGCGCGGCGTGGGTAGGCCGCCCCCACAAGGTGGACTGATGACCTGGTAATGGTCGCGGGAGTCCGCTGGATGCGGGTTGCGCAGGACCGGTCATTGTGGCACTCTTTGGAGGAGGCCTATGTCCAGCAGTAGACGTCTTTCGTCTGATATGATGATGATGAATATGTAAAAATATTTAAATAATTATGAAACATTTTCATAACTGAAAATATTAAGAACCGCGCTTTTGCTCTTTTTTTATATTGAGCCGGCGACTCGCTAGCGTTCTCTTAATAGGTTACATATTACGTGGGATCACTGTCATGACTTTCTTGAAATATTGTAGATAACGTCTTTTTGATGGAGCTATAATACATTCTAATCATTACAGATATGTTGAGAAATTCTCTCAGTCTTTATGCCATGGCATAAGATTGAATTCTGCCTGACGTTTGTGAAAGGATGTGTCACTATACCCGTACCTTAATCACAGTTTTCATGAAACTGAGTGAGACGGAGGTCTAATCTCTGTCATATTACTAATTGTATACAATAAATCAATCCTCGCCTCTGCTCGGCGGTAAAAGTCATCTTAAGGCATATAATAATAATACAGCAACATACAAGTTAAACGATCTAGCTCGTTTTCAGGCTAAGATAAACCCACTGAAAGTGAGACAAAAGCCTATTGTGCGCGTGGAAAGCCTGTCCAATTGTGGAGCGGCCATATTAAGGTTGACGTGCGTCGAAAGAGAAATTTTGGTCAATATTTGTCGGACACAGTGATTGCGAAACTGCACGTAACATCTTGATCGCTGTGTTACGGCCTTGGCGTTGTTTGTTTGACAACATTATGTGATCGTAAACAAAAGCGCAATGAAGATAATAGTTATGCGCGGTCATTATGATTATAAAAAAAGAAAATGAATGAAGCTATATCATTTTAGTATCGTATCTGTGCACCTCGTCGCGTGACGTCATATCGGCGTTCTGGGTACGGTGTGAAGCGCACATAGCGAGCGCGGCGAGGTAAAAGGGGAAGTGGGAGGAGCGTCGCATTCCAGGGAGATTCACAGATAGGTATTGTGGTTGTGACCGGGGTAGTATGTTTACGTATTAATATCATGGGATGGTACTACAGTTAATTAATTCAATTATCACAAAACACTGTCCTGTAAAGTCAACCTGTAAGTTTTTATAGTTATTACCTTTTATTTATAAACTGAAATTCAAGAAAACATTCAGTGTAAAGTTGACTATCCACAGAGAACCTTACTGTGCTTTCTTTTCATAAAGAATGACTAACCTCTGTTTACTTAAATATGTTTTGCCCCTTTCCCATAAGCACAATACCAAGTGACAGGCGCAATTATTACGACGTCGAGTTGCGGAAACCCAGCCAACGAATACTTGTATCCTATACCTAACCTATACTAAGTGACAGATTAAGTCAAGCTAATTTTAACGGATTTTGAGATTGGTTTGATGAACGTTCAATAAGGGCATTTGAATTTAACGTGTGACTGAGAAAACATTAACAATTAACAATGTAAGACTTTTCATGACTATGTCGTCATACGACTAATTTGGGATTCCCTGACGATTCTTTCACGACATTCGATGACCTGCTTCTACCTTTATTGGAGTGTGCCCAAAAATAACGAAATGTGACTGATCCGCAACTTTTTGTGTTTCCAACAACTTCTTAGCATGCAAAGTGGATATATTATATTTATGCCCTTCACTGTTAGTTCTAAAACAACACAACACAACCCGTCAAAGAAGTGTTACACATTCCCTGCCCATTTAACCATTTGCTTGCCAAAACAAACCTGAATAGGTATGCTAACGGCTCGTTGGACAATGTTACTAACAAATTTTTAGACGACCAGTTTAGTATAGCGGGTAGCTATGAAACTGACGGAAAATCGGTTGAGCCGTTTAAGCTTTATTAACAAACATCCAAACTTTCGCATTTATGATATTAGTAGGAATATAGGAATATGTTTACACGGCATTACAGCGTTGCACCAATACACCGACACACCAAATATACATTGTACCTATATATGTATAATATTTGTGTGTGGTGGATGAGGATGAATATTATCTAAGTATATATCTCTTAAATAAATAGGCGCCTTTAACCCAAAATCTAAGACTTATTGAGCTAGTCCGATTTATTCCCACATATTTACACTTTTGTGCCACGGGCGTCGAAATTAGCAATTCTCTGTACCGCAGCTTTTATTGTAAAGAATAAAACTCATACAGATAGCTCTGATCTCCTTGTAACATTTGTAAAACAATTACCTATTAAACTAAGCAGCGGTACCTGCTGCGATCAGAGATGGGCATTAATCGATAATTTTTTTTAATCAACTAACATCGATTAAAAATCAATCGTCACAAAGTTAATCGCGAATAATTGAATCAAGATTAAATTAACCGTCGCAGAGTCCGATTGACGATTGAGTAATCGTCATTTTCATCAACTAAATTTCACGATTAAATCTTGATTAAAATACACAGCACGGTACAAAAATTCAATATGTCTTGTCATTGTATTGTACACTTGGAAATCATTCTAGTAGGTATGCTGTGTGATATAAACTTGTTCCAGTAACACAAGATGGTTTTTACAGTGCAGTACTCTAAGGGTCTCCTAGATAAGGGTTTACGGCTTAGATGAAGCCCAGTTAGAAAATTAGAAAGAGAAAGATGTATGAAAGAGCGGGAGCGCTTATTCATTCCTGATATCAATCGAGAGATAATTAATCAATCGATTAAAGATTTAGTCTAATCTCTTACGACTAAGATTGATCAATCGTGATTTTTAATCGTTAGTCGCGATTAAGTAGGTTATTCTTAATCGTTAATAGTTAGTCGATTACATTTTGCCCATCACTGGCTGCGATTGTCTTAGGATTGTTGCGCAAGCGCAGCGCCCTAAATCCGGGGCTCCCACAGTCTCACGTGGTTTTGCGATTTCTGTGCTTCATGCGAAACATGTGACATCCGTTTTAACCTACATTGTATCAAACCTCTTATGCATCGAAGCAACTATGCTTACTAATATTATAAATGCGAAAGTGTGTGTATGTGTTTGTTTGTCCTTCTTTCACGTCGCAACGGAGCATCGTATTAATGTGTTTTTTTTGTATGGAGATAGTTTAGAGGCTGGAGAGTGACATAGGCTACTTTTTTCAGCGGGAAAACATCGAATTCCCTCGGGAAAATTTCAATGCTACATTTTCCTATAACCACGCGAGCGAAGCCGCGGGCATCAGCTAGTTTACTATATTGTATAGAGGTTAAGATTATAGCTTTGTAAATTTGTGTGCAGGGGCTAATCTCCACCAGTAAATATATGAAATGGGCCTTCGGGATGGATTTACATTATTAGGTATGTTATCCCGCGACTTGCGAGCAGAGTCGCGCGGCCAGCTAGTAGGTACTATAAAGAAGAAAACAACGTAAGTTTGAATCCAAAATTACTCAACCGATTTGAACAAAAACATTTATGATAGATGTTCAGGATGCAATATTATATAGAGATCTGCAAAGACATAGATAAGGGAACAGAAGATGGCAATATAGAGGAAAGTCGTACAATTTTGTACATATATATTTAGATATGTACGTACAGATGGCAGTCAACAACGGACGATCAAAGAGTTGGCATTTGTGCCGCTTCCGCATTTGGCGGGGCCGAAATCGGTATACGGTATTTCGTACTTTACCGAAGAAGAGATAAAAAAAATATGTCTAAACTTGAGAAGAGAGAAGACAGTCGTTTGCAAATAGAGGTGACTAAAAAGATTGAGGGTATTTCGTGCTTAATTTCAGAGTACGGCGAGACGCTAGTGGTACAACAAAGGGTCGATTCATCACAGACGTTACGCATCCCAATTTAAAATTTGCCAATGCGTTTCACGCACTCGCTTCCACGCGCGCCGTGCTAACGAGTTGGAACAAGCGCGTGAAACAATGAAATCAAATTACATTATTGAAAGTATTTTGTCTTGAATCTACCCCCAGGAAACGCGCCCTCCTCTCGATTTTTAAAGTAATGCTGCTAAGAGTGCGCCTCTCACCTTACGTTCTTACTGCACGCAGTTCATATGGCAGTTCGCGAAAGTGAAAGTCGCGCGGTCACCACTCACAATCGAGTAAATATTAACCCGTCTTATGTAACGAGAGAATTATCGATCACATGATTCGCATGCTATGCGTACCTGAGGTTACGCTCGTAACCGCATTAAAGGCTGGATAAGCTGGAAATTTGGTTTCATGAGCTTTACAATCTTTCATCATATCAGCCGAAAGACGTCCACTGCTGGACATAGGCCTCCCCCAAAGAGTGCCAAAGTGACCGGTCCTGAGCCACCCGCATCCAGCGGACTCCAGCAACCTTTACCAGGTCATCAGTCCACCTTGCGGGGGGCCTACCCACGCCGCGCCTTCCGGTTCGTGGTCGCCACTCGAGAACCTTTCCGCCCCAATCAATCTTTACATCATCCAAAATAAGGACGCAGTAATGATGGAGTCGCGGTGGGAAGGACAATAGGGCCTAAATGTCTACGTCTTGTCTTCGACTCCGTGCTCGCCTCCCAAAGGTTCGAGACATCACTGTCCCAATAAGCTGGAAGTGCATTTAAACGCAAACTTAAAAACCACTTATTGAAGAAGCCTTCTACTCCGTAAAATAATTCATAGAAATTAAGAAATAGGCTAACATGAATTTAATTGCTATTTTTATTATTTGATATATTACTTTCGATTATTTATTTATTTGGTATTAGTAGGTATTAAGAGTAGACATTATTTAATTTTTTTAAGTTAAGGTTGTTAATAGGTAACACTGGTACTGCAATTACTAATTGTCTTATTCATTATTATTTTTTACGTTTTTTTTTTAATGTTATTTTATTGCAATTAATAGTACCTGTATCTAGGTATGACCGTATTCTTATTTTTCATTATTATTTATTTACTCATAAATTGACGTTTTCCATTGTGTATAATCAAATAGTAAATTGCTTAATTCTGTAAACGATCGCTATTGAAAAGTAATATAAGATAACCTGTGACCCTGTGACATGTGAAACCTATATAATGAGATTTAATAAACTAAACTAAACTAAACTAAGTGGATACTGGAACTGGGACAGAAAAGGCAGTTTCAATTCAATGGACAGACTAAGTACATGAGGAATCCAAGTGTCAAATAATGTACAATATAAGAGTGTATCTAATACCTAAGCTACGGACCTAATCATCATAATGATCACAACCTTTATTTTTTATTTATTTATTTATTTGAGTCAGGCAACAAGACCCATATTTACAAATACCTGACAGACTAACATACATAACAATATACAAAACTTATAACATAACACAAAAACACGTTAAGACGGCGACGCTCGGCGCAAGTTCTGGGTGTCAAATAGCCGGTGTCGAAATCACCGGAAAACTACACCCTTAGGCCAGATCTCCTACTTCATGACAGGTCGACAGGAGGTTTATGTCGCATGACGGAGAGAGAGTACGATGGAGCAAGCATTTCTGAAATGCAACATCTAGCCCCGTACTCTGAAGTTGCACAATCATATGTTTGAGATGTCGTGGTGATTACTTACCTATTTCTAATTATGCCCTTTCAGTATGAATTAAATTTCAACAATCTCTTAAATATATGCTTTTTAATACTGTTATTTGGTTAGACGTTCAATCTGAAACTCAATTTTACCAAAAATAACATGGAATTTAAACCCTATCAGAAACATACTCCCTATATGAGTTAAAAAGGGCACTGCTGTAAAAACCACTATATTAATGAAAATGTATACAACGGTACGGATAGCGCTGTGAGCAATCAGCTCTAATTAAATAAATTTATTCATAGTCCAAAAACGATGCCTAGGAATTGGAGTATCTGGCATTTTGGTAAAGTATTTACCCGCATACTTCCGCCCCAACATAGCGCAGTACTATGAAATGTAGCTCCGCAAAAGTGTACTGCAACATGCAACAGAGGGGTCACTATGCATGTGTGTGCCAGGCATAGTAGACTTTGCTGCTATGAAGATTCCCTCTATTGATAGTAAAGCCAGGTTTAGACGAAGCTATTGCTGGCTTGTTATTGTATGTAAAGCACTGGCCGCCAGCACTGGTGGGAATAGAGCGCCGACCTATTTTTCAAGCCAGTGAGCCAGCATTCTCGGGTCTGACGACTTTCTACTAGAAATATTTAAGAGTAAAAAAGAAAAGAGAAGAATCATAGTTTGTGCAAGATATCTACGTGTACCAGTTCAATTAACTTTTAAGTCATCGTTGCCTATAAAGGCAGTTATTAATGACTGATTTGCATTAAACAATGGCGCGTGACCAACATCCGGATGTTAAAAAAACTGCCAATAATTGAATATTCTTCAACAACTTACATAACTTGCACTCAATTGTAAGCATAGGGTGTGATCCAATGGCTTTTTTTTCATAAGGTTTTTCGGTTACAGTACATCCTATTACTCGTAGTCCTATTGGTATAGGTTTATCCTACGGTGTTTATGATGAGTGCCTTGGAATATGATTCGCGATTGCTCCTTCATAATTTTGATTAAATATAATCTACCTACTACTACCGCTACCGCTTTCCGCAAAAAAGTTAAAATGATAAGAGTTAGGACCTAGATATGCTAACTGTACTTTCATCCGATATTTAAACTGTATGAGAAGGAGCTCGGCAACGACTATAGGCTCGAGGACGAATAAACGATAAAAATGCGAACAAAACATAATTTATATCTGAATATTCTGTTATTCCATAAGAACTGCATATATACGGTTATCAATCAGAAAGCAACGCAGCTCAACTTCTGTTACAAAATAGATACCAATAATAAACGCTACAAAACAAAATCGCAAAAGTAGGACTGTCGAGCGAACGGTCAGCGTGTCAGTAGCGCGTGATTTGGCGGGACGCGAAAATTTAATTTTGTCACCGAATACGCAATCGGCAGGGAGGATCGTCATCAAACGTAACCGCCAAGTCTTTACTTGGCAACTTTCTCTCTCGACGGAGCCCGAGCTGCTGAGAAGCGACGAATCAAGCTCCATTCCTCCACTGTCAGCGAGCCCGCGCGTGCGCGGTTGGAGCGCTCGCCACCCGGTCATAAAACCACGTGAAAAAAAACGTTCCATTTTCAAAAGTGTCGAAATTGAAAACGTTTCGTGTGCTTCGTTGTGCGTATGTTTCAGTGATTTGTTTATTGGCAAGCCGGCAACATGGGAACTTTTAAAACGTAAGTTTACAGCTTGCATTCGTTTTGTAAATAAAACCTAGACACATTGAAACGCCAAACAAATTCGCTTAATGCGTCCGAACAAAAGAATTGTCGCCTGTCCTTGTTAAGCTAAGTTTCGCCTACAAAATTCCTCTCGTCTAGAAAATGTAGGACAATGCCAGTCACGGTTATAAGCTCACGTTTACAATATATACAATTTGGTACTCACTTTGGCAAAGTTTTAAATTTTCCGCAATACCACGTTGTACCTATAGGTACCTATAATGCGCCTGCTAAGGTATTACTGCGACCTAAGGATGTTTGGGTTTCCTAAGAGGCCTAAGGTAAAATCTAGGAATTCTGAATTTTAGAAAGCCCCAAAACTTTTTTTTTTCAAAGAAACCCTTACCGTCCGACAGTCAGTCATTATACTTCAACGAAACATTATTTTAATTGGTTAAATAAAATTATCATACCGAAAAACATGTTTCATAAGTCGCACTCGCATCGGCTCATTGCTAAACTAAAAACACCCGTTTGCCAAAAATGGCGACTTGTTTATTAAATCTCAATAATACATATTATTGAGATCAGAGCGGAATTACGATGAGAATAGTTAATGAGACTTAAATTCAGCTTAATTTATCCTGACCTTATCATGTTTACATAATCTTTTGACTCAAAAAATAACTACATAATGCTCTAAGCTCATTTTCTATGACACCTACGCTTATAAATCGCATTATATATCTATCTAACGCTTCAATAGACATGAATAGACTTTTCCAGCTCATTTAGCACTTAAGACCAAGATTTAATTTGCGTATTGTTACCATTTTCTCACACTTTCTAACTTCCGAAAAACTTACTCCACACGAGGCCAATAGATTGCTACCTGAGGTCATGCCGGTTCATAACGATCCTAATATCTAATAAATATGTCTGGAAAATATTTATCGAACTCGTGACAAGAAAATGTACATTTCAGTTAACATTAATTGTGATTTTTCTTATATTTTTTTGTGTCTTCTGCGAACGTTACCAAAGTTAAGTAAGGGCTATAAAGCCTAATAATTTTTGATTGGACTCTCATCCGCATAAACGGCGCCCCCTTTTGTATGATTTCGTGCTATCAAAACATTTTTATTTGCTCGAAAGAGAGATTTACGGGTAGTTCCGGATCCGGACGGACCCAGTTTTTGCATTAGTTATTTAAGTAGTAGAATACTTGTCAAATCAACATTACTTACTAATAATGTGAGAAAAGTCTATATAAATGCGCTCTTTAAATATTAAATATTTAGGGCAATTCTTACACAAATCGAACTAGGCCCAAACTAAGCTAAGCTTGTACTAGTTATGTGTACTAGACGACGATATACCAACTGATATAGATAAATAAATACTTAATAGTTAATGCAAATAAAACATAGGAATAAATATTCGTGTTCACCACACAAATAAATGCCCTTACCGGGATTTGAAACCGGGACCTCCGGCTTCGTAGGCAGAGTCACTACCGACTAGGCTTCAGAGGTGGCTTTATGGCATGTATTAATATTGTGTGTAATATAATATAAAATTTTACATGACCCGTGGAAACGGCTTTTTTTCACTATATCCGTACTTAGCCTTTTTGGACACCCATGAGCTAATCGACAGTTATAATCATCACGTTTCGATTTCGTTTTCTAGGCTACCGACAGCCAATCAGCATCTCACAGATACTTTATTAATAAAATAAATGTTCAAAGTGTTATCCTTATTTTTTTTTCTTTGTCTAAATAGAAAAAAAAAACTTTATTGCACGGAATTTTCATTTGACTTCACGGTAGTTACAGTATCCCCGGACTCGCGTTTTAAGGAAAATGTCTCAAGTTCATCGGTTTCTGGCTTCTCTACTAGCCTTTTTTTATTATTTCTAATAGGAAATTAGCTAATTACTTAGTCTCGCTTACACCACCGATATAAAGTCAATGTTACGCTTTTTGTGACAGCAAAAAGTTAATTAAATGGGGAACCATTCTTTTTATCAGTATCCAATGAAGACGGCAGATTCGATATTTTATAGTTAGGTGCCAATGAGACGCAGCAGCAATGTCAAGTTTCACTTTATTAAGTATTTAAATTTTGCACCGTGCAGGGGTCGTATTCACAACGTTTTATTTTAATAATAACTTTTTTTGTCATGGTCAATGGACTGATCATTTTGAATTACCTATTTGACAGTAATTTGTTTTGCCACTTCAATGACACAAAACAAACAAAGCTCGTCATCCTCATGGATGCTGACTTTTTAACTGACCAATGGGTAATCATAACTATTGCTTACTCGTACCTCTTTACATCTAAGTGTTAAGGTTCATTTGTTTATCATTTATTTAGCAAATGTTTGCCGTCTTCTTACTTAACTGTTGACAGCTTCGAGTTAAAAAATCGCATTGTAAATTACATAAGTAAATATTATTGAAGCTTTGTGTAGTTGTGTCAAGGATCTGTGTTGCGTAATAGTCAGTGACCCACTTAGATCGGATTAGAAATGAAAAGTATATTTATCTTGAGCAAATATTTCGTATTTCAGCAAAGAATTTTAAATCCATAGGTAGCAACAGTCAGGGATATTAATATACGTAGGTATATAAATAAGAACATCAATATATGTACACGCCTTTTTCAATTTCAATTTCAATCTATTTATTGCGTATCACATTACAAAAAATAGATGGTAGGTAAATTAACAAGGTATTCATGTGACGCCCTGCAAGGGCACTACAATGGTTGGAGCTGATTATTGGAACAGGTTCCAATAAGACAGCAGACTTATACCTAAACTTAGCTTTTATTACAAGCCTTTATTACATTGACAATAGAGTCCTGTACATATGTTTATGTTCTTATTTACTTAATAATGCTGACTGTACAGTCGACGTCAAAGATATGTTTACACTTTTGGAACTTAGTTCCTTGTGATAAGGCGAAATATGTATATGTCACCGTCAGATTATATTTCAGTTCATCATTTGACGATTCGACGTGAGTTTAAAAACTAACGAAAAATAATGCGCTAAATTGTGAACGGTTTTGACAGTTCACAATTGTTCGAGAGGAGAGTTTATAATGTCGCGAGTAAGATTATAAACTGACGGTGTTCACAATCTAGCGGTAACATATAAAATCGTACGTCTCTTTCACATCCACTGTACTTATTCCATTCTACCTATTTACAAAACACCTCAACAAACTACATATAACTAACTATGTATTTGAATCTTCCTAGTACATTTTCATTAGTTATAGTGGTAGAAGCAGTAGAAGCAGTAGAAGAAGTAGAAGAAGTAAAAGGTTAGCGGTAGCCTCGTCGTTCAGGCATGCGGCTGTCGAGCGATAGTCGTGGCTTCGAATCCCGGCTTCGAGTACCAATGAGTTTTTCTGAACGTATCATCATCATCATCATATCAGCCGAAAGACGTCCACTGCTGGACATAGGCCTCCCCCAAAGAGTGCCACAATGACCGGTCCTGCGCCACCCGCATCCAGCGGACTCCCGCGACCTTTACCAGGTCATCAGTCCACCTTGTGGGGGGCCTACCCACGCTGCGCCTTCCGACAACCGAGAAACGTATGTACGGAATATTTTCCGTTACCTTTTCGGTGAAGGAAAACATCGTAAGCAAACCAGTCTAATCCCAATAAGGTCTAGTTTTCCATCTGAATTGGAAGGTCAGATGTCCCCAAGCTCCTTTAGGTACAAGGGGGAATAACGCTAGGAGGATAATAAGTTTATAATAGTGGTAGAACTGACTTTTGGCCAAAATTAACAAATAAATAATCTTATTTACAGTAACTACCTATTCTAGAAATTATTCCATCAGGACTGCTGTCTTGCTTCTACACAAAACATGCCAGAAATACATATTACTATCAGTAAATCTTGAATAAGTAGCCCGCAAACGTAAAACATTCTGTACTACGTAACTTTTAGTGTACCTATTGCACTTCATTAAAGTACCTATAATTCGCAAACAAAGTTATCTCAACGCCTGGCTACTTCAATCTCACATCTGCATGGATCTTACAAATTGTTGAATAATGAGCAATTTGTTGAAGATAATTTAATTAATACTGTAATAGACTTCCTTGTAGCATTGTTGAACAAGATAAGATTCTTCACGAGTAAATAGCATTTGCTTAGAATAACTAAACAACTCGTACATACTTACCTATCCTCTGCTCTTTGACATGACATTATCTCATGCTAATTTCCATTACGGGAATTCTGATGCGCGTAAATATTATTGACACACTCGTTTTCTGTGAAGTGGGACATCACCGCCAGCATATGCTTTTTACATGAACCTTCCTTTATTATTTTTTGCTATTCGATATTTTAAGTACAAATATTACCTACTCATTCCCTTATGTGTTTGGAACAGAAGAATTGCAGTATGTAGACTGTTCACTAGGTATCAATAATATCATTATAAGTATTTTTCTTGTTTTTACAAACAATACGTAACCCCAAAGAAACATACGCGTGATGCATATGCGTGAATATAATCCTAAGCGAAGAAGGCAGAGCACATGACACTAATTTTATGGTGCCAGTTCTACCAATTATAGGTTTAATAACGAAGAAAATGTTAGGTTGCTAGCACATTGCCCACAGTTACTTCAACCCTATACCCACGGGAAGAAAAGGGGTAGTGCGATTCTAACACGACAATGTCACATGAAGAAATTTTAATTATAGGCGCGGATATTAAACCTTTTTTATGTGTGACCTAGAAGTTACACGGATGAAGGACATTATTGCGCAATGGCACTGTATCGGAATACGGGTCGCGATTGTGACTTACATAACGCTCGCCAGGACGAGCAACTGTTTGCGAAATGCGAGCTCGGATTAGGTCCGCGCACCATTAAAACCGATTTTGGATAGTTTCAATTATTTTTTGTAGCTATAAATGATCGATTATAAAACAAATTATCTTAAGGTCGTGGTGCACTTTTCGGACTACTATGGGCTAAGTAGAAAACAATTTTAAAGTTGGGGACTCGGCTATTTTGAATTTAGGTTCATAAAAAAAAATAGTTTTTTTTGACGTTAGGTTGTATTGTGTAATAGGGTTATTTGAGTTTGGGTTCTAAAGCACCGGGAGAAAGGATGATTGTTAAATAATTGCCCACATTTCTTTATCCATTTTCTAGAATTCAAGAATGATCTAGGAATATCTAGAAATTTACTATGCAGATTTATTTATTTAAGAATATAATATATGATAATTGTTAGTCGCATCCATTTCGGTCATGGTTTGCATAATAACATAACATGGTTAAAAACATGTTTGTAACAATTGACTGTTGAAAAGGAATACGTTTGGTAGTTCGTTAAACAAAGTTCAAATGGCCTCAATAATAATAATAATAAATACTCTTTGTTTCCCTACGATACGAGAGAAACAACTTAGAAAAAATAATCAATGCAACCAATCTCTCAATGTAACTTTATACATTTTTTTGACATTGATTTTGCTCTAGCAGATTTAATATCACTTTGATCCCCCCGATTCGAAAACCCCGATTCAAACTTAGGCTCAAGAGATTCGTCTCATTCGACATAACATTTTCCTAATCAAATTCTTATCTATTCTTATTTTTACCTCCAGTCAAGTAGGTTTTTTTTGTGTACTCGTCGGGGTTCACTTATTTATTGATTAATCTATGACAGTATATTATCGTACATTACCCACCTTATGCAACAGGGGACCTCATCTCGTCTCTTGCATAAGAACGCGTTCCAATCCCGCCCGCATGCCGCAGCGGAACCACTTTCGAACTCGCCACCGGATTCGCCAAAAAATATACTCTCTTCCGAAACAACATCTCCATATAGACAATGACGTTTAGAGGCCTAGTATTCTGACAAACATAGACAATGGGAAAATGAATTTTAAATCCAATAGCATTCAATACAAATTTAATCACGGCATAAGTGAATTATGCTTTAAAGTCTTTAAATTTCTTTGTCGATATACCTATTAGTAATTTCTCAACTTTATCCACTTCTTCAAATAGCGTATTGGTTAAAATCTCTCAATGGTGCGAAGATCTTCGTTACGTGTTTGAAATAACTCGTAATTCGCTAATCGTATTCCGGCATTACTTTTCATTCATAAGACTCGTATTATGTAAGTTGCATAACGTTTGTTATGCTTGCACGCTAACTGAACGTTTGTTTAGTTAGATATTTAAGTTAATTTAGACATATTTTGTCTAGAAAATTAAAGTAGAAATTAAGTACACGCTCTTGCAAGTATATTAATGTAATAGAGTTTGGTGCATAGTGATATAGCGGTGAAACAGCCGATCTGACTAGAAAATTCTAATATGAAATATTATTTCCCGTTTCCTTTGGATATCGATGAAAGGTAACTTACTCTACAATTTGCTTCGATTAAGAAATATCAGGCGCGCCAAGATGATGAATGTGCGTATTAACTATTTAGCCAATTCCCACAGATCCGCACTTGAGGGTGGAAACTACTGATTTGCGCTACCAGCCCCCCTATTCTGTAACTTGTTTTAAGCTCACCTCAACGCTCACCCACAAATATATCTTGACACCGTGATGCGTAGTAACCAAGCGTAGGAAGAGGTCTAGTTTCGTGACGGGTGATCGGCGGGGTGAGCTGCTTTAGCGCGTAGCGAATAACAGCCCAGCCCCCCTATTCTGTAACTGGTTTTAAGCTCACCTCAACGCTCACCCACAAATATATCTTGACACCGCGATGCGTAGTAACCATTGTAGGTAGAGGTCTAGTTTCGTGACAGGCGACCGGCGGGGTGAGCCGCTTTAACGCTTAGCGAATAACAGCCCTGTCCGTCTGGAGCGTGGGCAATTGAAAAAGACTCAGTAATTTGTGCACAGTAACGTCTGCGAACATGTGGGACTGCCTAATTCATCGAAAGGTTAGTTATTATGTGAAAACAATCGAAAATTTAATATTTTCAATTGAACAGATCTCTGATTAAATTAGGTAGACGTACTAATTTAATCGTTTAAATACGTAAATTACGTTCCTTTTTAACTCCTTCAAGCTGCATTGCGTTTGCGTGTATCACCATTTTATGCAGAATCTAGTGAGTAAAATTCCATACGGTGAAAAAAAACAAATACCTACCTACCTCTCACTGTAAAATTAACATAGTGATCTCTACTTTCTCCGATTTTATGATATCACCGGTGATCTTAAAATTCTGCCAATCAAACTCAAAGGCAGGTTAAGTAGGTAAACATTTTCTAAAATCCTGATATTAAGGATAAATCTTGAAACAGCTATCTTACAAGCGTTTAAAATAATTTACTTTATGAACAAAGTTTTAATATACGAAGGCATCTATCTGTTTAATGGATAAAAAGTATTGTAAATATCGAATTTAGTACATAAAAAAATATTTTGCTATTGTCAGTTAAACATTCTTAAAAAATATATACCCAAATCGCTTCAAGTGTGCCTCAAACATGTACCCTACATTTCTCCAGGATTCTGTCATCAGATCCTTACCTGTTGCCCATGGGACCACGTAGGAAGGATACCCTTTCAAACAAAAAAAACATTTTCCAAATCGGTCCGCACGTGCTCGAGTAATCGGGAAACATACCTACATAAAAAATCAAAGATTGCAACGAATTCCTCTCCTTTTTTTAAGTTTGGTAAAAACGTCTTGACATCCCTCAGATTAATTTAAATACATCTTTCTCGCACCGCAGCAGTTTCGCAGGTCGAATGGGCACTCAACAAGGCACGGCCAGTTGCGCGGGCGATTACCGCACAGACGGATCCTTCCTCTTTGCGCAATCTTACGTACACCTCGTGACTCTTACTTAACTTAGGTTTAGCGGAAATAAATATTTATTTTAGGCTACATGTTAATTACTAATTTCAATCAGGTAATTTGTCGTGAAAGATCGGGTAAATCGTGTAAACGCCAAGCATTTTATCCCCCACATTATAAAGGTCTAGACTAGAGTAATTTTATTATCTTGGCTGCAACTGCAACACACTGATACGCTCAAATTCCAGTTTTGTAATAGGCACGTGTGTTAAATTTTACCTTCGCATTCGTATTTCTATATCCGTATGATAACAAAAACTGATAATTATGCGTATCATCAAAATCCCAAACATACATTATTCTCGGATGCGTACGTACCAACGCATGGAATGCCTAGTAACAATCAAATCGCTTTATTACGCTCGTTACAACGAACAGCCTATGACTATGACCTATGCATGTAATTATATTTTTACCTTAAACCACATTGGCCCTTCGGCCTTCGCGTCAGTAAGATATTAATTAAATCCCTTGTGTGTAATAGCAGGCATGATATTTATACATGGCTATTGTACTTTGACCCCACTCCCGACATAACTGTCTTGACGAAGGCTAACAGGACAATTAGCCTAAAACTTATGTTTTATAATGGACTTAAACTGAGCAATAAATTGCTTCTCTTGTGAGATAAAATTATTCACGGATGTTTTACACATTGGTTGCCATGAGAATTACCAGCACTGGGATAATAATATACCTATAGATGGTCCATGATTGGTAGACAACATGTTAATTCTTATTTAAATCTTTATCCATCAGATTCTTTTACAAAAAAAGTGATGCATATAATCTGAATATCTATGCTGGTGAAAAAAAATACATAGATACATATCGACTGTTTTAGACCTTATTGTCAAAACGGACCCTGGGCTCCTTTGGGGCATCGCTAGGAGGAGGAGATCTCGAGGGTTGGCAGTTGTTTAGCATTTTTCTCACACTAACCGTCTCTATCTTATTAGAAAACTTAGAAAGAGACGTATACTGCGAGAAAAATCGAGCCGTTTTGTGATAGCCGTGCAGTCGACGTCAAAGATATGTTTACAGTTTTGCACCTTATTCTATTGTAATACGACGTACATTGTCTAGGTACATATCTTTTACGTGGACTGTATCTATAAAACAATTGTAATCCTCAGGAAATACGGAGCCTTAAAAATCATACCTCCTGTCAAATTGAAAAACAATTACACGTTCTCAACTGCGATTAACATTACAATTGGTATAATGATCCAGTCCGGATATGGCACTTATCAATTCATTGAAATTCGTGAGACAAAGGTCATGCACACGTAGGAAGTAATCGGCCAATCAACCTATCGATATCTACTCTTCTATTACTCTAATGAGAGAGTAACAACTTTAACAATAGAACGGCAGTTTTACCTACTACCGCCAGGCTTAATTGCCACTATTACTGAATTCGTATTTTAATGCACGTGCAAAAATGTACACGCCGACTTCACTACGACCTTTTGAGAGGTTAGTTTTTAATATTAAGAATTAATTTATTATCATTGGTCTTTGGTGTTAACAATAAAGGAAGCATTTATGGTAAATTTTAATTAACTTTGAGCAATTAAATTCAACTCCGTAACATCGTATCGTTTATTACTTTAAACAATTAATAAAATGCTTATAAGTATAGGTAGTTATGTATCTGATTCTTAAATACCACACAAGGTAATTTCATGTAGGTAAGTCTCGTGTCGCAGATATTTGGTTATATAGCATTAAAGAAAAAAGCTTATTTGTGCGCCATTTTAATTGTACAAACGAACATAGTCCGTTATTCACTTTCACATATATATATATTATATTTATCTTTCTAGTTAAATATTTACTAACTATCGTGCACATTTGTATATCTTATGTATGTATATCAAATTCAAAAGTTAATCTTAAAAAGCTAGTCATTAATTTATAGCATCATTACTACGCATCAAATCAACATTGTAGGTATGTAATCAATTCAGTTGTTACTCTGCCTGGGTAGCCAGACTAATAGCCGCTGACACTTCGTTTAATCCATGGCGAATTAAAATAGTTCATCTACTTATCACGCGGTCATTGTAGCCGTGAGAAAGTATTTACACCGCCACAATGCATCTGCAGTGATCGTCGATTGTTATTATATACCTAGTACAGGTATTTACTGCGTTTCCTGGAGTACTAATTACGTACTCTGTGGAGAAATTATTTGCCATTTATAAAGGCCGCGTGGGCTGTGTTGTGACCAATAGGGCAGCTAGTGAACGCACGTGACTTGCCTTTACAGCGGCGGCAGGCACAGGAATTTTTGATTATCTTGGAATTGGTACAAGTTTATCATATATCTATACTGCTATGGTATTTTGTATTTAAAACTCTTTTACAAATACCCTACAACACATAAAATATTTAACGCGTTATAAATAAGTACATTCGTTAGTTCGGCAGTAATTCAATAAATTTTCGCCGTAAGCAGCCTTTCTCTCGTCGTTTTAAGCGTTGTTTGTCTTAGTTCTAACTATCAGCACAAGCATAAACTATGTATGTGTGCTGGGTCCATATTGGCTGCCATACAATTCGTTGTCCCCTTTTTTATACTAAAGCATTGTAGTCATAATCATCGCTAGTCCTAATTTTTTTCGTCCTAACTTTTTTGTTCCTAAATTTCTGTAACTATCATCGGAAGTCATAAATGTCATAATGAACAGTTGTCCTAAATTTTTTCTTCATATTTTCATTACTACGAACTGGCTTGAGTCATAATTTTGTTAATCATAACAGTTTTCTTCATAACGGACATACATTATAATTTTGTTATTCCTAATATCATAACTAAGAATATACTTCAACTCCTAATTTTGTTTCCCTAATGAATAAACGCTTGCTCTAGATAAAATAAAATAAAATACGGTTCTGGGTAGGGTCGCGGTAAACCTAACACTCCTCCTCGCTTCGCTCGTCGTCGTACCTACACGGACCTGTCTTAGGCTCCGTCCGCACAGACAGACGGCTTGCTTAGCGTCTAGCGCCTTGTTGCCTCGCCTCGCGCGTTGCGATAAAAACAAACACGTTTATTTAGTTCGATAACGCCAAGCGTTGTCGTATTACTAAGCTACTCGCTAGGTGACTCGCTAGGCTCTAGACGCTAAGCAAGCCGCCTGTCTGTGCGTGCGTACCCTATGAGTAAACTAGGTGACCTCGGCGGTTTCGATGATTCGGGTAACATGATTATTCAGTATTAGACATAAAATCTAAGTAAAAACGTTATCTGTATATAGGATAAGTAACATTCATGATGAAAAATATTATGAAAAACAATATTAGAATTAAAAAATGTATGACTAATGTCATTAAGTATTTAAATAAAACGGACAACTGACGGTTATAATGAAAAAAAAAATGAAAATAAATATTAGGATACGAGAAATTTATGATTATCGTCATTATGACTTCGAATGGTTATGACTTACGATCGTTAGGAATAGGAATTATTAGGAATAACGATTATTATGGCGTAAAATTTTATGAAGCACATTTTCGGACTTTCAATAATAGGACTTAAAAAATTAGGTGAACCAAAGCGCCCCTATTTGTGATGTTGATGTACATCTCCTCATTCAATCCCTTATACGGTCCCGTCTTACGCTTTCTCAGCATCGAGCTGTCCCCAAAAGTCCATATATCGAGCCAGATTAACGTCTTACAGAAAGGCAAAGGTCTTCACAAGTACGTCAGTGCATCGTTGGTCTACGGCCTCGTGGTTCGCCGATCAGTACTAACCTCCGATTTATAGGACAGAATTAGTACCAGACCAAAGCGACGATTGTTGGACCGAAACGTTAACAGGGGACCGATTTTTGACTTTCGAGCGCTCGACTCTTTCACTCGAAAACGGACGAAAACGATGAAATGCTATTTTTGAAAAACGAGCAGTAGAAAATTGAATACGAGTGGACGTATTCAATTCTATCGGTAGAAATATTTTACACTCCTATTTAATTTTGGACTGGCTATTAATTTAAGTAAAATATATTGATTCGATGCTAAGTGATTGGCTGGTGTATGATTATACTTAATTTCTTGCCCAATTTTGTGGATGAAAACCAAGATCGTTAGTCTATTGGCGGGAAAATAATCGTTTCGTTTACTATTACTCACTACTTACTTTTTATTTTTTCTCTGTTATGAATGTATTCAAAATTTATCAATTTACTATATTATAGATACACAACTTCCAATAAAGTACTATTCTCTATGTTAGGTATGTCTTTAATTCAAATTTGAAAAACCGGTAATTATCTACTTTTTGCATACAACGAAACGCAAAAGCATCGATAGCTTATCACTAGATTTCGAGTGATGATTTCAAAAATAGCTATTATTGGCTTCATGTGAAAATAATAGTGACAAATTTTCGTGTGCGAATATTTTCTACCGCTCGCTTTGGAATTCGAGCGCTCGAAAGTCAAAAATCGGTCCCCAGATCGGTGGCCACTTATAGACAAAAGAAGTCTAACGTCCATCAGTTTGATAGGTCGATTACATATCAGGTCACTCCGAGATAAGTCCAGAATAGTTGGCGTACTCGAAGAGAGCCCTATTGCTTAGTATACAGACTAAGAGTGATGAATGGGTGATTAACCTCTCGATATCATAATATCCAACCGTCTTTAAAGGGGTGTGTATAAATAGGTCCTTCTCTCTGCGCCGACGCCGACGGCATTGTAAGCGGTTAGGTAACCGTTTTTCCCCGCGGTTGCCGCAACTCGTTGCCACACCGTCTCAGCACCAGAGACACCATGCTAATTGAGTGTTGGCGTATTTGGCCAATATTGGCGGATATCGAATTGGATCTGCTATATTCAAAACGTGTTTCACCTTATCGATTAACCCTAGTTTATCTTGACGCCGGGATTCGTAATAACAACATGTGATTGGAGGTCTAACTTACACTGGTTTTCCTGAGTTGGATCAGCTTTTTAAATAACAGCCGGTCTCGTGACTGTTTTGTAAATCGAATTGGTTACGCTTATTACGATAATGGAAATACAATTTATGTTGTACCTTATACGTATTTTAATCTGGTCGTTATTTCAATAACGATTGGGTGTTCATTAGAAGGGGGTGTAGTAAAATAAACATTTAATAGGTAATCAAATAATACCTACGAAACTATAGGATACCTACTTAATTCATTTTGAAGATGCTTTTTTCATGTTTTCTAGACACACACACAAATGTTTTGTTAGATTGTGAACTTTGAGTCGCCCTTGAAGACGAAACTATTTAAATTAGAGGTCGTTGACTTCTTACAACATGATTGACATTTACAGTCTAGACTTTATCAAAAGTGTTTTATGATATTTTGCTGTCAATTAGCTTGTTGTTGATTCATGTGTTTGACATGAAACTTTTTTGGTTTAATCATAATTATCTACAACATTTTATGGTTGAGAGAACGTGTATATTATTAAGTGCCTATGTTTTTAAAAATAGGTACGGTATTACATCAACACTGGTTGTGCAGATAGATAGGTACTTACCAAATTTTCTATTTATAAAATCTTCCTTCAGCACGAGTTTGACTGTGCTTTTCGTCACAATGTGACAGCAGGTAAGTACCTACCTAATACGTCAAAACCCAATTATCGTTGCATCACGAACAAACTATATTTTCATCAACCTGGAATCTATTTCATATCAAAATGTTCTTCGGACACAAAGTCTACCGTGTCTGCATACCTACTGGTCAGGCCGTACGCTTGTGTACCACCGGCGTGGTAAAGAAACAAAAAATAATGTCGCTAGTAAATACAAAGATTTTCAACCATCAGTTAACGCAATCATTGATTAGTTATCGTACAAATTGTATAGGTTTAAGTAATGCGACACACTCGGCCGCCCAGACCCGCATCGTTGCATCACCGACGCGTGCGGAAGCAACGCGTGTCTAACCTGAATAAATTTACTGCCTCTATGTATAATAATATCAGCATCATGTCAGCCGAAATAGTCCATTGCTGGACATAGGCTTCCCTTAAGAGGGAAGAATAGCTTTGCAGTAGCTAGCAGCTCGCCACTGACAAGGTACAGTCAAGTGCAAAAATATGTATCGATAACATCCTCTCATAAATAAGTACCAAAACCTTAATCCTCTGACATTATGAGTAAGTTGTATGCACCCATATTATTTACGTTACACTTGACTGTAATATTTTGATGAAATTTCAATTTCGGGAGTAAACGGTTTCCATTAACTAAATATCAACAAATCACTGATTTTGATGTCAATCGCTTCAGCATAATATATTCTGGGTTTATAGGTTTTTGATTTATTGCAAATTTTGCGAAACGGAAAACCTATGAACCTTGTCTTTCATTGTGTCATTAACATACTAAAAAATCATTGAGATTGGAAAATATTTAGAAGTGGAAAAATTGTTTCTCTTTTTGTATGGACGAGTACATACCTCTAGTACTCTTCCCTCCAACGCCCTCCGCCCCGCGCTCCCCGCCTCCCGCATCCAGCGGACTACCGTGACCCTTTACCAGGATATCGGTCCACCTTGTGGGGTCTACTTATGATGCGCCTTTCGGTATGTGGTCGCCACTCCAGATCCTTTCAAAATCAACCTAGTGAATAAAACCCCGAATAATGAATAAATCAGGCGATGCAATACAATCTAATTAAATGGCTTTAAATAAATAAAAATATGATATATCTTTATTTGTATTAATCATACATTGTCAATTACATTGAACAATTAATTTAAATAAATAACTAAAATACTGGGTGCGTAAGAAGTGGTCATTTTGTTTAAATTTCTCAGCTTACCATCCTAATACAGTACAAAACTTTTATAAAATTGAATTTGGTAAGTAATTTATGTAGGTTAAATTTCACTTTATTGTAGAGGCATCATGAGACGAAATTCTGCAAAATATCCGCAACGAAAAATCAATTCTTTAAACTAGCGTCGACGCACCGGTATCTCATTTTATCCTAAACAATATTATCATATCTTGGAAAAAACATGAAAATATATATAGGTAATAAAATTGGACAAACCGGTTGATCAATTAAGTTGATCAAATATAAATATTACTTGTATAGGTATACTTGTTTAATAAATACCAAAACGATTTAGGTATGGTTCATCTTGGAGTAAAATTAATAAGCAGTCAACAGAGCATTAACAATTCTATCAAAATTAAATCAAAACAAGACTTTAATTAAAGCAAGTTACTAATTTTGAAGAATGCGTAACATTATTCACATTGTTAGCCGTGTAGACTTGAAAAAAAAAAAAGAAAAGCCGTCTTTCGTGTGGGCAATTGTTCAAAGATTGTAGGTAAGGTTAAGGTTTTACCACACAGATTATCTAAGGGGAGGCGATTTTTATATGGATTATGAATTGTGTCCGATAAAAATTCGTTTTTCAGAGTTCAGAGCCCTTAAGTTTGGCTACGTCCACATAACAGACGCGACACTTAATCTCCATTATATTACCCTGTTATGTTTGAAGAAGCGTATAATATACCCAGCGAAGTAGCGTAGGGATGTTCCCACTCACATGTCTCCTAACATCAGAATGAAATAAAAGTTATCCAGAGACCATCCCTTCTACTAAGCGGATTGCGACCCGAAGCCGCTGTTTGTCTTAGATTTCATTTCATTTATTCATTCAATAACAATTTTCATTGTGTATTGTACATGTAAAATACCAACCAGTACACTATAGACTCTTTTACAAATCAAACATTAATGATTAATAATATCTATTGAAGAACGTCGCGTCATACATAATAAAGAATATCTGTAGAATAAAAAAAATACACATTAAGTTTAACTGTAGATAGATTTTGTTCAATGTCTCCTTAATTTTGATTTTGAAAGAGAAAACTGAATTTAGGGATATCCCTGTGACACATTTGTGCCAGGCCACATTCCAAAAGTCTAATGTCGGCCCAGTTCCATCAAAATAAGACTATAAACAAGTTCATTCGCACACCATAGTTCACATTGTTCGAAGAAGCGTTCAGGATGTTATCTAAGGTCGCCCGGTGTCCGGCTCGTGAGGTCACAGAGGCCCCGCTATTCTGCAACTTGTTTTAAGCTCACCTCAACGCTCACCCACAAATATGTCTTGACGCCGCGGTTCGTAACATCTAAGAGGTATGTGTCGTTAGGCGTGACGGGTGAGCTGAGGCGCATGAGGGCGTAAAGAATTACAGCCAGGCTGTCCATTAACACTCGAATCGATTACACCTGCATCCGCGTTCAAAACATACTAAAAAACTGAATGTGTTTGAATGAGACAAATTGGCTGCATTATTTTTACTAAACGGGACTTAATTGCGTATAATTAATTTTATTTATTTACGTCACTCTGGGCGGTAAGTGAGATTTACCGCCCATGGGCGCAGCGTCAAATCTCACTTCACACCCAGGAGAAGATATAAAATTGTGTACGCACCACGGGCGGTAATTCGTAAAACCCCAGATCGCATATTTATGGCCCTCACCTTCGGTTCGGGCCACAAACACCTGCGATCTGGGGAATTCACGAATTCACCGCCCTAGGTACGTAATGTACTATTACCTCCTTGAGGTACAATGAGGTACGACGGTTTGAATGTGTCACAACATTGGTAGCTAGTAGACTAATGCGAGTCTACTTATCCTACTAATTTTGATGTTTGGATGTTTGTTACTCAATCACGCTTAAACGGCTGAACCGATTTGAATGAAATTTTGCACGAAGATAGTTTATAGCCTGGATTACAATATAGGATAGTTTTTATCCCGGGTCCACGCGGACGAAGTCGCGGGCGGAAGCTAGTAATTGAATAAGTGAAAATCAGGAAAGATTGCTGCTTTGTGTTACTATAAAAAAGACGTACCTACTCTTGTCTGTCATTGACGTGTCAACTAGTATATTTTCAAAAGCTTTCGTATTAATACATTTTGTTTAGTAAGTCAGCTATGGCGTCGGCAGCTGTTATCCGATAGAGAACTGTGAATCTTCCCATACAAATAGTTTTCATCAGTTATAACTAACGATTTCCTACAGTTTAAAACAACCGATATAGAAATTCGAAATATTTGTGTCAGAATAAGTCGATCTGAGTTCATCTAAAGTTGAATTATCTTATAAAGCTAAACACATTCATTACAATAATGTACGAGTAATTTATCCTACTAATATTATAAATGCGAAAGTTTAGATGTTTGGATGTTTGTTACTCAATCACGCTTAAACGGCTGAACCGATTTGAATGAAATTTTGCACGAAGATAGTTTATAGCCTGGATTAAAATATAGGATAGTTTTTATCCTGTGTCCACGCGGACGAAGTCGGGGGCGGAAGCTAGTAATTTATATACGCATGCATAATTTATCTTGGATGATTAATTATCAACATCACATTAGACTGTACATGGTTATTAATAACACCTTTTTGATAAATATGCTGAGTAAATGTTTAACAATCTAATTTTAATAATTGACTCCTTGTAGTCAACCATTGTTACAATGAATTCCTGTTGGAGTTGCCATGGCAACATATGGAAAATTTCCCTAAGAGGTAAATATTTCCTCTTTTTAAAGATAAATATTACCTTACCTACTAGCTTTTGCCCGAACTTGTCCATATCGCACCTCCATACAAACTTCCGCCCCCTATTTCAATCTCTTAGGGAATAAGCTCCAGCATAAAAAAGATTAAAACTATCTCCGTACCAAAGTTCTTCACAATTGGATAAGCGGTTCAAGTGTGAAAAGGTAACAATATACGTATGAATGGATTTTGAGGATCATGCAAATTCAGGGGCAATAGATAATGTTTGTCGTTTACAAAATAGCAAGAATAAAGTCATAATATTTATAAACAAAAAATCGGGAAATACAAATAAACACTAAAGCAGGCAAAAGCATTCAGTTACACTGCGCTCTCGCGTTGACATCTTTTCTACAACGAGGCAGGCTAGTACATTACGTACTAATTCGTGAATGCCCCAGACTGCAGGTGTTTGTGGCCCGAACCTAAGGTGAGGCTTTGCGAATTACCGCCCGTAGTGCGTACACAAATTTACATCTTCTCCAGCACGGCTATCACGCGACGGCGCGCGAGCTCTCGATTTTTATCGCACCATCCGTCACTTTCTTATTAGAACACTTAGAACAAGAGGTATGGTGCGAGAAAAATCGAGAGTAGGTATGTCGCGGCCGTCCCATGATAGACGTGCTGGGTGTGAAGTGAGATTTACCGCTGCGCCCGTGGGCGGTAAATCTCACTCACCGCCCAGTGACGTAAAAGAACATTACAGCGTTTGAAACGCCGAAACTTTGGTGTGTCAGAGTTGGTAATAAGCCGAATTCAATTCGTAACCAATACAAAGTTTACTCATTCAATCCATTATTTATGGAAAATATAATGTTATCAACTATTGCAGGAACCCGACCTTTTAGTGACGTGGATGTCGTGATTGAGCATTTGGTATGAGATAAAAACATATGACCCTCGACATCCGGTTACTCAGTATTTAGTACATGAAACAAATGACTACGCACTTAGTAGTCTATTACATTATGTTTTTTGTTCCAATTCCATATAAACTAAACCAGATAGTATTAGATGTACTATTTGGTTCCTGCATTATCATCACGCCGAAACACGTCCACTCCTGGACATAGGCCTCCCCATAGAGTGTCACACGGCCGGTCCTGCGCCATCCGCATCCAGCGGACTCCCGCGGCCTTGTGGGTACCAACCCAGCTGGTATCACGATAGAGCCCGTATCAAGATAGAGCGTCCGTCTCGTTCTATCGAACGGTGACAGCCAGTGACGGACGCTCTATCTTGTCACTTATCGTGTGATAAGGCCGATACGCGGTCAGGGTCATATGTCTTTATATCTCATACCAAATGCTCAATCACGACATCCACGTCACCAAAAGGTCGGGTTCCTGCAATAGTTGATAACATTATGTTTTCTTGAACTGTAGCTGTACCATCAATGAATTGCAAACACGGCCCCATTATTTGACATCCATGACAGTGACAAGTATGATAATTAAACTAATGGATGATGTACATTGTAAATTTAATTTCGTTTGTATGAAATAATGAAAATGTAAAAAAAAAACATACTTTTGAAAAGTTGTAGAACAAAAGCAGTTCCATGATAGGAGCATTATAGATATTTGCATTTAAAGCCCCAAGCTCAGAGGCACCCAGTATACCTTATTTGCACAATTAATGTTAATTCGGTCTACTATTTGAGATTTAACAGTAACATAACCCTGTCATAGGGACTCACTGCTAAACCCAAAGGCTTTCAAACACACGATCCATAGTAAATTGTTTAGGTTTTGTTTTTCTAGCTTAATATTGCATCGAACACATTGACACACACTTTTCACAGAAACCTTATTATGTTAGTCACAGCGTCGCGTCGTCGTGCGTAACGCAGTAGCGAATAGAATACAGAAGCAAGATTAATGACTTCATTCGATAACCTACATTTTTTACCGGCATTTCAACAGCGGGCGTTTATTTTGCTAAGTGCTGACATGTATTAATGACGTAAGGAAAGACAATATCAATATTCTGCAAGTTATTTATGAAAAACTGACGGTAAAGACCAAGTCATTTACCTTTCATAAAAAAACGCTGCTGCATTCGGTGCAAAATCAACAGAAAGCTTTATCATGTTCCCTAAGGGCTCATTTTCACTGATCGATACAGCCCGCATCACGCATGCGGAGAGCCAGTGCTGTCCGTGTTTTCATTAGAGGGGAAAACGAGGTAACACGAGCTTCCTGCATATGGGATGTGGGCTCTAACGACCAGTGAAAATGAGCCCTTATTTACTACGGCTAATTGGCATGGTCCTAATTTCCTACAAAATAACCATTTTCATATAATGCTTGCCATAGGAATGCTATTGTTTCTTAATTTATACACAGATTTTATGCTTATGTTCGCACATAAATTGTCAACAACATTCTTTGTAGATTACTTAATTCTCTAGTAATTGTTTGTCCATTCAAACCTCAATCATCTTGGGACATCGCGTGAGGAACAATATTTACTATGCCTAGTAATATAATCATGTATTATTTGTTTTTAACCTTACGTCTAAGGAGTAAGATTCATAATTGTATACAAATTATTATATATGCAGTCTTCACTGTAGGCGTAATGAGCTAAGAGTCGTGTTTCGAGGTTTACGGCAATGCTGATTTATAGGAAAGCCTTAAAACAATTAAGTATTTATTGTCTGTTAATGAAGACGTTTATAGACATAATACGGGCTCAAGACCATCACGCACAATACGCACATTTATGTCCAACATCACCAAAGGACGAAAGCTTTATGTCAGAAACGTCATTAAAGTGACTCTTAAAAGGTGATAGCAACACATAAACACGGTTGTCTGAACCGTGTTGGTAGCTGGAGCTAGCAACGTTCTCTACCTTCTTCAAAGTAGTTCAAAGCTCACCGCTGAAACGGTCTTCAGTTTTATAGTATAGTTTTACAAGATATTTTGCTATTTCTCTTCTCCTCTACGTACCTCTACTCACCATCAGTCTGAAGGCTTATCAAAGCACGGATGAATTACGAAGGTACGACTAGGCCTTCTAATTAGTTCAATTTGTGGGAGTAGACAATGAATATTAATTGAAAAAAGCTTTGTCAGGAAGTTCGAATGATAATTGGAGTCCCATATGAGGTAATCTCTTATAAATAAAAGATACATACTCCGCTTAAAAGGAAAATCCGTATCCGGTTGATTACAGATTCTTAGAAGATGAGTGTTGATCACGACTAAAGTGGTAATAAAAGGCACCTATTTATTATATGCCCACTTTGCACGAATATACCAATTAGCACTTGGCACGGTACGCTCAAATTATATTATTATGCACGGTGATGTTTCTTCATTTGTTTAAGTATTCAAGTATTTATCGCAATTATGTTGTTACAGTATGGTACATAGTTGACATGTGTTACAGTAAGTCTCAAACATGAACCCTGTGAGGGCATTGCAAAGTTTCTAAATTAACTTAAAGCAGTATAGATATATATCGTTAAGAGAGCGTTAGGCATCATTTTTTGGTTATGTTTTTGTATGTGTATTAGTGTTTCGTTGTGTATGTATTGTTTATATTTATTATTTTATTTCTTATGTGTGTACAGATATGGTTTAGTACGAGTAGTTGTAATGTTTATGTATTGTTTAGAGTTTGTCGTCTAGGTATTCATTTATAGAATAAAAGGCATTTTTTAGCAATATATGCTTTAGTTTATTTATAAAGAGACTATCTTTATTTTCTTTTTTTATGTATTCCGGTAGTTTATTGTATACTTTTACTGACATGGATAGCGGACCAGATGAATGCAGTTTTGATCGGGAAGTCGGGTGCACTAGCCTTGATTTAAATCTTAGGCCGTACGGTAACGGCGTATCTTCTCTTTTAGTGTAAAATTCGGAGTGTTTGCGAACGAACTTACATATCTCTAGAATGTATAAGCATTGTAAGGTAGTATTTGATGTTTAAATAAGTGAGGCTTGCAACTATCAGTTTGTTTTATATTTACAAGTATGCGGATAAGTTTTTATTGCAACGTGAAGACAAAGGGAGCATCGGTACTGTTACCCCAGAGGATTACTCCATAGCTGAGGCAGGAGAAGCCGTAAGCATAGTATGTTGCCAGTGCAGTTTGGAAGTCGATTGATTTTTTATATTTCTCGAAGTGCATAAGTGAATTTGGAGAGTTTAGTTCTAATGTGTTTTATATGTGATTTCCAGGATATGTGTTTGTAACTATTCCGAGCAGGGTAAATCAATAAGATAATTGGCTCGATTCAACATGTTTTAATTGCAGCTTGTGACATGACGACAGGCAATTTTTTACCACTCAAACCAAGCCTTAAACCGCGTTTACGCACAGGAATTTGTGCGAGTCTGAGCTATGGTGTTTCACGCCTCTGTTGTCGCCGGCCAAACTCGCCCGACAGCTCGCGCGGCGTACCGCGCGACTTTACGCCTGTGCGTGAACGCAACCTGACGTGTTGGATGAGAGCCTGCGATAAATCACAGCGATATAATATATTTATTTCAATGAAATTCCCTCTTAATACATTCGTCCTAGGCTCATGGAGCCTAAACCAAAATGATAATGATAATCATGAATACAAACACTTTCCTCGTGTTTTATTTGTTTGTAAGAAATGAATTTGTTTACATGCATTTATCATATTTATTTAAATAGCATGTCACAATATTATAGCGTCAAGGTCTGTTTGAAATTAAATTTGTATAATTATTGAAATCTAATTTGAAAAGTTTTCCGTGGCACGTGCGAAGACTGTCTTGAATTTTATTACCTAATAAATGATTAATAGGTATAACGTAATCTTTAAAGCTTTATTTATTTAAGTATAGATTTAATATGTCTCTTTGTAGTTTACCATGCTAACTATTATAGAAATAGGTGATAACTGGTAACTACTAAGAAAAACCGAGTGGTAATCATTCGTCTATTAACAGTCCTCTTTTTGCGTGTGGGGGTTAAAAATGTTTTGTTAACACATGTTTGTATTTATGGTTGGTATGCTTTTTAAAGTCAGAATATAAAATTAACTGTTGAATATGAATAATGAAGACATACTTACTACGTTTTTAACACGTTACGCCATCAAACGTGGCCCTTTATTGTTTAAACTCATCCAGCCAGACTAAGTTTCGCCACTGACCTTGTCCAACATACTCCATGAGTGACTATTTTGGTATGCATTATGTATCAGTGGTCACGTAGAAACTTTCCCTCTTATGACAGAACGAAGGCTTCCAATTCTGCGATTGCACACTGACATTGAAACTTCTATTTGTGATTTGTTATTGTTATCATTTTGAAGACCTATATCAATGAGAATGACCCATGGATTTATACATACCCTTGACTTGTCACTTTGGACATTGAGTGGCATATTCTACTCAGTGAATATCAGTGTTTAATCAAAAACGAAAATGTAGATTGTATAATAAAAACAACGAAATGTTAAAAGGACATTTGATTCGGTTTTATTCTGTAATAACAAATTTTCAAAGATAAAGTTAATAAATAGTTTTGTATTTGCTCTGACACGAATAAGGCAGACAGTTTCTTTACTTTATTAGTTGCTTTAATGCCATATCATGGTTACGTTATTTCTACTATAAGATATGGGATAGTAATATGGGGTAACTGTACAATAATGGACCTACGTTTTATTGCGCAGAAACGCTGCATCAGAGCTCTTTTTAGAATCGGCTGTAAAGGATCATGTCGCTCTCACTTCACAGAAAATAACCTTATGACAGTTCCTTGTATATATATATATATATACAAGTTTCCGCCCGCGACTTCGTCTGCGTGGACTCGGGATAAAAACTATCCTATATTTTAATCCAGGCTATAAACTATCTTCGTGCAAAATTTCATTCAAATCGGTTCAGCCGTTTAAGAACAAACATCCAAACATCGAAACATCTAAACTTTCGCATTTATAATATTAGTAGGATCGGAGGTCTGCATGTTTGTCCATAAATATAAAAACCAATTCACGGAAACACAAGAAATGTGCTCTCGTAAAGTAAGAGCTCAATATAAATTTAAATGATTTAAACCAGCCGCAAAGCTAACTTTGACATCCAAAAACACTTATGCGATGTGTATTACAATTTATAATTAACTACCGGATGTATTCTAAGACAATAAATTAAATGTACTTATTTTTTTATGATGACGAATTGGTTATGTCAGAAATGTTTTACTGCGTCAAAGAGTTCTTAAATCATCAATGAAGTGTTAAGTAAATAATTTTAAATTAAATTCAACTGATATTGATATTTTTCGCTAGTTTGTTGGCATAATGCGTAGATCAGGGATGTATACTTTTAAGACCGTTTTGCAAACCCACTATTAACAAATAAAATATTCATTAATTCGTTCATTCATTCAAGGTTTTTTCTTGACAAATCATTTCAGTGAATTACTCCTACTCTATCACCTAGCTTTTGCTTTTTATATGCACGCCGTAGCCTAAATAGCATTGTTTCATCAGTTTGTAATAGGACCTGTATCCTTGAAACGATTAAAAACTTTCCAGATTATCTGCGTATTGCATCTTAATTAGAAACTCTTGGATACAATATTCTATATTAATTGCTGACACTTACCTACATCAACAGATTCGTGTTGCATAATACCATTCGGAGTCACTGACCCAATTATTGTGCATTGATTAAACTTCGACACATTCTAAGCTTTGTAATGACTTCAAATCCAATAAGAAACTTTACTTAAGCCCTACCCTTTAAATCCGGCGATTTATACTTACCTACCTGACGTGACACTGATGCGATGACGCCTGACACAACAGGAGCCGTTACGTTAGAGCGCTTGGTTTAGTTAGATGGATGTGAATATAATCGTAATAAATTCTATAATACCGTTATCGATTAGTTGAATCACGAAACGTCACGTCCAACAAATAATATAAAAAACCTATAGTGAAATATAACCATGGATCGTCTAGGTTTGTGAAAATCCAAACATAAAATCTTACGTGACTTCAAGAGTTCATATCTAACTCTCATGGGGGATACGCAATAGACAATTACTAATAAAGTTAAGTTAATAAGAGTTTCATAAAGTCTTGTCCGCGTCCTCGTTGCGGAGTGGAATTTTCTCCAAGATTTTTCCTGGGTATAGAAAAGGATTATTAATTTATTAGAGTCTGGCTGTAATAATATTGTCGTTAGTATCTGTTATTCTTACTTATTAAGTAAAACGATTTAAATGGAATTGTATCGAATATAATGAATAAGTACATAGTATTTCCGTATTGGGCGTAAACACTTGAAACCCTCGTTACGCTCAAGATTCTTAAATAGGGGATTTTAAATTCTTCGCTTTGCTTTGGATTATATGTTGTAGAATCTTTCGATTCACTCAGAATTCAATATACCGGCTTCACCGGAAATGTAATTGTCAATTTTCTCCCTTGAGATGAGACTCAGCCTAGGTACCTACAGTGAAGTATAAAAATATGGGTGCATACAATTTACTTATAAATATGTCCCATCGCTGTTATGTCAATGTATTAAGGTTTCAGTACATATTTATGAGAGGATTAAATCGATACATATATTATTGCATTTGATTGTACTTATAAGTTCTTTTATTTAACAATCTTAATGTATTCTTATGACTATGACTAAGCCCTATAAAATGTCGATGACATAAGAAGAAAGCACTAGTGAAGTGTCAGCTGGGATAAAAATGAAAGCGTCACGTGTGGTTGCCATGTAGCTATTATTGCACTTGTGGTTGACATTACTTCCTTTATTCTCTTTATTATGTAGGGTCATTGCGCCGGTACGCGACCCGGTTCAATAAGCAAGCATCTGAAGGACATGGTATTTTCAATTAAAGATCCTACTATAAGTAATATTATAAATGTGAATGTTTGGATGTTTAGATGTTTGGATGTTTGTTACTCAATCACGCTGAATTGGCTCAACCGATTTGGATGAAACTTTGTACGTAGATAGTTTATAGCCTGAATTAAAATAAAGGATCGTTTTTATCTTGGGTCCACGCAGACGGAGTCGCGGGCGGAAGCTAGTAATATAACAATTATACAGACCCTCAACAATCAGTGAGCCATAAATATGTATATATATGCATATATATGCTATAGAACAGAAATACCTATATCAAAATAAAATGGCCGTTCAGTTTACCAGGTCAATTAAGAGGTCGCGGACCAGTATATACTACCCCAATGGTCGTGATCCCTAACTGGCGCAATAATAAAGTGATATGGTCAAACGTATGGTCATTCTTACCGTGTGATCCTGCCTAGTTACTCGTATTGTTACATTTTTTTTTTCTTTTTTTTTTGTTGTTGTACCTAGACTCGGAATTCTGGTATACACTTTAGTAGGCCTAAGATGATTGACATTTTATCACTTATCGTTGTGGATAGACATTCGTCACTCTCGCACTCGCTTACTTGTCAGAACGTGAAGGGTGTCGCAGTAACCATTACTGCCAACGAAGCTGGAGGTACCGGGTTCGAATCCCGGTAAGGGCATTTATTTGTGTGACGAGCACGAATAGTTCCTGAGTCATGGATGTTTTTTATCTATTTAAGTATTTATTTATCTACAATATAGTATAAGCTTTGCTTACATTACACTATAGTACAAGCTTTGCTTACTTTGGGACTAGGTCGATTAGTGTAAGATTGTTTCCAAATATTTATTTTATTTATTTACTATCGTCAGCGATAAGTGATAAAATGTCAACAATGCTACGCCCGCTGATCACTGTCATTTTACGTGTCGTATTTTTTCTATTCATAATATGTGTAAATGCGACCTACAAATATGTTTGTCGGTTACAAAAGCTATAAGTCATTCTCGATATGAAGCTAATATGCAGAAGTTTCGTTTAGGAATAATTTAATATAAAAATGTAAAAATTTGAAGCGCTCATAGCCTAGCGGCGCCTGCGAATAACGCAGGTTAAGCAAAGATGGCAGCGGTCAGTCTTTGGATGAGTGACCGCCTGTTTGAGTGGTTACTATAAATGAGCGCTTCCGTGCTTTGGAAGGTACGCTAAGCAGTTGATCCCGGCTGCTGTTTATGACAGTAGTCGTTAAGCCGAGTTAGAGGCCTTCGGGTGGCTTAAAAACTTCTAACAGTCGAGTTGCCCACTCACATGACAAAGGGGGGACAACTGTTACTCGCGTCCGCAGGACCTACCTACCACAACCCTGCACGTGTCCTCTGGGTGGTACCTACTAAAGAGTGAACAATTTTAAAAAGGCCAAATAATAAATGCCATACGATTAAATAAATGGTTTTTTTACAAAAGGTCATTCTTTTACACAAATAAAATGCAGCAAAAAAAGTACTATAATGTTACGGTTATAAGACTATCTGTTAAGTAATTGTAGCTTAATTGAGATTAAACTTTTTATGCAGTTAGTTAGGTACAGTATAAATAAAAAAGAATGCTACGATAAAAGATAACAAAGAACTGAAATATTATATGAAAACAAAGCAGGAGGTGTATTAAATAGAAACGCATGTTTTAAAGTCTGTCATGAATATCACGATAACTTACAATTTAGTGTATTCTAGTTTATTTCAAATATACATAGGCTATAGTGTCTGGTTTCCATCCAATCGGACGTACACCTTTGTAATATAAAAATAGTAGGTACCTAATAATAATAGTGAATCTTTTAAGATATAAGACACTAATGAATGTTAACCGTCGAAAATCGAGATTATTAATGAGGGATTGGAACTCGCCTGCACCTACTCTCTTGTTTTTAATTTAAAAGTATACAGGCTGTCTTGGGTGCCAGAGCTGTCACTTCCTGCACGGAACCAGTTACGGAGCGGGATCAATCTTGTCACGTGGAAGGTTTCTTACTTTTCTTAGCCTCCCCCACCAGTTGTTTCGAGCGGTTTGACATTTGATCTAGACCACTGCAGTTTATAAGCTGTATAAATTTACGTATAACTTGAGTTGGGCGAGTCGTATCAAAGTATTTCGTTCATAAAGCGACTTTATGATCCAGGCTATAAGATTCAAAAACCAAGGACAGTTTTATAAAATATCGGAACTCTTCAATAATTTCAACCATAAATCATAATATATGAACCTGCGTGACAATGTTCGTTTAGCACCCAACACGTCTTAACAGTTTTAACTCTCTCAGCGCGTATGACAGCGTATATATATTAAATATCTAAGTAGGTATCGAAATGTATTACAAATCACCAATGCAATATCAAAAATGTGAATTTTAAATTGTTGATGCTTTTTTATCTTAATCAGATGATCGCCAGGCGCAGGTGGTCCTAATGTGAATCATTTTCAAATGAATATTTATCGATGAGAAAAAAATAGGATCATTCAACCCACTCCTGACAACCATCTCGGTGGTCGATGTGTCAATTCTGTTGAAATGTCACGTGAGGTTGTTGACTTACTGTACTATCTCAACTGCGGAAATAACTTATTGTTTCTGCCATTTGGATATATATATACAGGCCTATCTTTTGTCCTCTCCTTTCAAGAGTTGATGGCGTCTTCGAATCGTGATGGCACATAAATAAAATAGTTTCGTATACAAATGTGCGTGACTGTAATTTGTTTTGTAAAGATTTCATTCAGTTATATTTATTTAAGAGGCTTTTATTTCGCTTCCATGTGAAATAGTGACTCCGATAGTTTTTATCTTGACATTGTTTTGTTTTTACTACTTCAGCATTTTTCATCTGCTGCCTAAAGAAGTCTCACAAAAATATTTTTTACGTAACAATTAGCATTTGACGTTTTTTTGGACGCAACAAATATGACCACAGAACTATATCAATATAGTTCTGTGAACATGACCCTTTCAGTAGGCCTATATTTTAAAGTAGATATTATTGTCGTTTTTTTTTGCAGGCTAAGGCGTAGTCTTCTGCTGCTATTAGCAGTGTCATACACACTCGCCCAGAGCAAGTCAGAGGACAGTTTACAAGCTGTCCCCAGCGATTTGAGAAGAGCAGTCAGCGAAGCTCTCGCTATTGAGAGACGCATCTTACAGGGTGCTAAAGAGTGAGTAAAAAATAGTACCTACCTATATCAAGTCTAGTCCGACTACATTCGTGTCACTGGAGCTTGCCTTAAAAGTAATGTCAAATGTGATATCTCTCTAGCTAAGGGAACGTTGCTAGTTAGAAAGATCAAAAAAAGTGAATAATTATATAATTTTTCAATTTCTACGTTACTTCAACTGATAACGTTGATCCTCACTTAAATATTACGTGTAAAAACTGATTTAAAATAACTTGCTTTGAAGTTACCTATTTTTTTAAATAAGATTTTCAACATAATTTGTCCTAAGTACCTAATGCCGTTTTATAACTTTGAATGAAATGTTCATGATATCAAGGTTGTGATTCATGTTTGTAAAAGTTCACAATTGAACAAAGAACTAAAATAACAAAAGAAACATAATTCCTGTATTTTAATTAGGTACCAAACTTCATCACATTACCTACTATCAGATTGAAGAGTGCATCAAACTTCATGCTATGTTACCTTCATTTGTTTTTAATTATTGTTAAACCGTACCCCAACCATATTTACATTAAGTACCTTTACTGTCTTTAGTATTCTACGATAATACAAAAATATGACAAAGTATAACCATACCTACCATTTTATTTTTGACGCTGGAGCCCCCTTCTAATTGACGATGAAATTGGTGTTGGGGTAAGAACCAAATTCTCAGCCAGCTAACTCGCTCAATTCATTTTTGTATGAAAGTTTTCCGTTGGGAGACGAAAATTAAGCATGATTATTCTATGGTAAATGTATGTGTCACAACGGAACTTTATTCACTTCTTCAGCGGCTAATTACCGACTAACCAGGCTAACTACTGGCCAAGAATTTGGTCCCCATCCGTTGCTGTCTTTGTGTTTTCGTAATGCTAACTTTACGAAACGAAAGTTTAAACCTCCTGTAAGATTATGCAAACAATGTTGTGCTCACAAAAAAATACTTTCTAGTGAATCCTGTTCGTCAGCGGAGGACGAAGCCAGCAGTACTCCGTGCCCGCCTAGCAAGTACCGCAGCGCCAGCGGCGAGTGCAACAACGTGCGACACCGACCGTGGGGCAGACGCGGCGATGTGTTCCTTCGGCTGCTGCCCGCAAACTACGCTGATGGTGAGTAGGATCATCCAATCCGGGATACAGCTTGCAAGCTGCATGCATTCTCCACCATCATTACCGTCATACTCGAAACGTGGTCTGAGCATCCAGCTTCCAGACATGCGTCCAATCTAATGTGTTCCCTTGGTGCATTTATAAATAGACTAAGTAAATAAATGCGTACAATTTTTTTGGCGTATAATGGAAGGACAGTTTATAGTTTAGAAAAATACGCGTAAGATGATTGTTACTAGTCACGAAAGGCTCAAGCAAGTAGCACGAAACCTCTGCACACAAAATAAATAAAATATTTTGACCTGAGCGCCCCATGCCATGCTTACAAAACTACTGAATCACAGCATGTCAAAGCGATAGTAGTAGGTGGTAAATATAATAAGTAAAATCATCACCATCGTATCAGCTGAAAGCCCATATCTGTCCACATCTGGACATAGGCCTTCCTTAAAGACGCCCTGCGCCACCCGCATCTAGCGGACTCCCGCGACCTTTACCAGGTCGTCAGTCCACCTGGTCCTAAGTAACACAAATGCAGTAAAACACGATATTCACACATAAAGAGCCTGATAACGTTGCACATGTCTATACAATCACCATTAGAATCTATACTGTCAATTTAGACTAATTGTTACAAGCATCATGACATGTATAACAACCACAGATACCTACATAATTGAAGTTATTAAAATCGATGGCCAAGTTCATTGTGGGTTACAAAACAATTAATGAAGACAACTGTTTAATTGGACGATTACATTAATTTCCGACATGACAGTAACACAAAGTATTCGTGAAGGCCGCAGTATGCTAAACTGCCCGGTTGAAACAAAAGGGTTTAATTTAACAGGCAGACCTCTCATTTTACGTCTTTTTAAATTGAATGTAGTAAAACCTTAGTGTCGGTTTATTTTTTTATTGTTGTAATTAGCTAGGCTCGCTATTTTCCGCTTTTCATGCATGCGTTATCTTTAAGTACCTAAATAATATATTTCCGTATTTTAAGACTATAGCGGGGCTAAGACAGTTACCACTTTATCACTTATCGCTATCGATAAGACAGACAGTGACGTTCTGACAAGTAAACGGGTGCGAGAGTGACGGATGTCATTCTACATCGCATTAGAAGCAATCAGATAGCGCAATAAAGAAAGATTAAAGACTTTGGTTTATACTTAGCTTGCAGAACTGCAATACGCGTCTCTATGCGGCTTGCAACCGTGTTAGGTGAAAAGCGTCCCTTCTAAAATAATTCTACGTAACGTATGTGTGTGTAGCCGATTTTTTTAAATAAAATAAATAAATATGAGGGGACAATCTCACACATATCGATCTAGTTCCAAACTAAGCAAAGCTTGTACTATGGGCACTAGACGACGATAAACATACTTGTATAGATAAATAAATACGTAAATACATAGAAAACATCCATGACTCGGGAAAAAATATTCGTGGCTATCATACAAATAAATGCCCTTACCGGGATTCGCACCCAGGACCTCTTGCTTCGTAGGCAGGGTCACTACACTCACTACCAACTTAGCTAAAGCGGACGTCAAATGTATAAACACTACTTGACTACGGATCACCTACATCTAAATACGACTTACTCTGTGATCGGAATATTTGATCTTGTTTGCGTACTTGCTGCTTGGATTTAAGGACTGTTGACAAACTTCACAATTGCTCGCTAGTTCTTTGTACTGTGACATGGCTTTTATGTACTTTCGACACAGACGTCCTATTATTCACATTGAACAGTGAATATTGACACCGTCTATTTATAGAAATGGTCACCGTCGTCATCGTTGAAAACTAATTCAATTAATTCATATCAAAGTAACTCATTAATAATGTTTTTAGTCAGTTCACTAGAAGTCTTAAATTACATGTCCTGAATCTCCTGATTCAATGATGATATCAACGATGATATCTGTTTACGCTTGTCTATCGATCTGCACGATTAATTGGCGTTTGCTTACAAGCAGTCATTAAATTTTATTAGTGCAAAAACTGTAACTTCATCGGTTGCCAGGTCTTCTGTAGTCTGGTTACCTGTGCTCGTGTGATCTCATTTCACATAATTTTCGCTTTGTCAGTTTTTTTTTCTTTGAAACCGGTATTAGTTGTTAACACTAAAGGCTTTTGGGGAAATACACATTTTGCGTTATGAAATATTCTACGAAATTAAGAACCGAGTCTCATTTAATTAATTAGTAGGTATGATAATTAAACTATTTTAAGATATTGGGGCTCATCGGATTTATAAATAAATCAAGAGCCGAGAAACTTGATATACCTACATGTCGTGTCGTACCAAAAAAAGCACGACGCATCTCGCGTTAATGCGCTTGGCAAAGTTGCTAAAAGATTTCTTTTTGCAGGTATAGGATGTCCCAAAAAGAACGCAAGATTTTCCATACATTATGTATGGAAAATCTTGCGTTCTTTTTGGGACACCTTTATAAATATTTAAATTAAACTAGAAAACATCGTCTTTGTCAGAACATCAGTAACTTATATAAATTCTGAGCATATTTCCATATAACAAAAAAAAACAGTGTAGGGTACTCACTTCTCCTGCGGGTCCGGTTCCTTACAACTTTTTTCTAAACATTCGAGAAACTTACATCACTTACTTATAGAAAAACACACTGGCCCTCACGCCTCACAGATTTCATAACAGCATTAAAAATTCAAAGTTATGAGCTCACGTTACTTGCGTAAAGAGTCTTGATGGATGTGGCTGATTAAACCTAACATACAACTTTCTTTAGGCGAGTGACAAAGCGATAGTGATAGTCGCATTACGACATGCGCGATCCGAGCACGTGGCGTTCAATGACACCTTTGAGGTTTTAGAAGGTGATACAAAAGTATCCCTTAATAAGTAAGGAAGTAAATATTGTATAAAGTATTTTTTTAAACAAATAAATAATTACAAAACAAACAATAACACATTATATAACTGACTAAATCGGTAGGTAATACAAAAATCTGTAAAATAAAATTAAAACAAAGTATGTAGGGACCTCTTAATTTAAAATAAACTGAATTTAAAAAGACTGCGGAATTGTGCGGTGGCCTCTAAAAGGGAATTATAGGTGAAAACTGAAGTAAGTCACCTGTTGTATGTGTGAGTAATGTGTGCGAATAGACATTTGTTTTGTTTGTGTTCTAATTTTTAACATGTATTGTCTATTCGAATACGCCACTACTACATACCACAGATCCTTTTCTTAAGTTTTTCACCTATACTTACTTATGTTTATTCGAAAACCTAACGTAATTAAATAATCATTTCTTAAACTAGGGGGCTAACAAACTTCAATTATACAAAAAAAAAACGATCAAGTGCGTGTCGGGCCACGCGTTGTGTAGGGTTCCGTAGTTGCCTGTCTTTCTTAGTTACATCGACACGCGCGCGCCAACTGAATGGTTGCGTCGGCCGAATTTGTACGAAAGTTGGCCTTTCTAAGTACATATTAAGTTGGTCGACTATTACTCGGTAACTAGTTATGCCTACTTAGCCGTGATAGTTTTCCTTTTAAATTCATTATATGTACTACTGCCACGATTTTTTTCACATTCCCAGTAGCAACCATTTAGCCGGCAGGGGGGGAGGATCACATGACTCGAACAAAAACTTGGGCTTTAAAGCCCAATATCTCCCAAACGAATAAATAATTTGAACAAGCAATCCAACGATACCCCACCACCACACTATGGCTTTAACGAGAAAAAAAAATAACATCCCCACTTTAGGTGTAAGGGAGGAATTATTATTTTTGAGTTTATTCTTTTGTTTTGTCGGCGTGATCGATTTATATACCCATGCCGAATTACAGTTTTCTAGTAGTAATGGTTACTGAGCTAAGCCGAAGACTTTATTTTATTTACTTTTTGCGTTAGTGCATCGGATAAAATAAAAATAATGTGTAGTGTTATTCGGTTGGTTGATACAGTAAATCACAGAGACGTTTTTATTAATTACAGGCTAAGCTCGTGCAACCCACTATTAGTCTGCCATGAATTTATCAGGTTCGATCTGATAACTAACATCTTACGTAATAAATATGATGCCATCTTTTATAAAAATACAATCAAAAATGTTGTAACAAAGCTGAGCTTCAAACTGCATATTGTGTTAAATGTTTGAGACTACTGTCTAACTAAAAGGTATATGTGTTGATCATGTCACGCAGCATTGTAACTTGGTGGTCCGCTCGTAATACCTGCCACAACTAAGCGCGCATAAATATCTGACACGACTTTATTATAGGGCTGTTAGGAAGTTTCAGGTATTTTTGCCCGCTTTGTGATAGCAGATAATGATTTCTGGTAACTGTCCAGTGTCCCTATGTTTTGTTCTCAAACATCTGCCTTCATTTTACGGAAAGAGAAGGGCCGTTCTAGTAATTCATCTGATCATTTCTCCCTTTCGTTCCGACCAGGAAGAAAATTTATTGAACGATACGGTTGAAAGTTTCACAAGTATTTAAGTGTAGTGTAACTTGTTAGGGTGGTTACCTACACTTTCATGAACAAGCAATAATTGTTATTTCTACAATATTTTACAAGGAGCGTGAAACAATGAGATTATCAGGAAACAGCCTTAACATAGTTAGTTACCTGTCAACTGTTTTGTTTCGGTTTATTTTTATATTATTCAAATGTAATTAATACTTAAGGTACAGTCACCATCATTAATATCTGCCAAAGCAAAGCAAATAAAAATACCTGACACGATTTTAAGGAAATAGTCGTGTCAGATAATGGGCGCTTTTGTGGTGGCTGGTGATTGTACCTGAAGTATTTTTAGGCAAAACGACGTACTAGCTACAGTACTTTTAATCTCAAATCGAAGTAATTTCTGATGTGATAATATACTTGACAATACTTATTGTCAGCTTTCCGTATAAGTTTGCCTAAAACAGCCCCTGTCTTCTATTTTAAGACGAAACAACGCTTTTCTACAATCATCATCCTCCTAGCGTTATTCCTAAGGAGCTCGGGGTCCACTTCGACAGCTAATCCCAAAATTTGGCATAGGCACTAATTTTACGAAAGCGACTGCCATCGGACCTTACAACCCAGAGGGAAAACGAGACCTTATTGGGATTAAACCGGTTTCCTCACGATGTTTTCCTTCACCGAAAAGCTAACGGTAAATATTCCGTACATAAGTTCCGAAAAACTCATTGGTACGAGCCGGGATTCGAACCCACGGCCACCGCTTGACAGCCGCATGCCTGAACCCCTAGGCTAACGTAGATTATCTACAACGTTCTCTACGCTCGTGTGCTTTTCTACAATACGAGATTATATCCCAAAAGGTTTTATAACAAATAAATTGACGATTGAATACTACAGCCTTTTCCAATTCCCCAGGCGTCTCGCAGCCGATGTCGCCGCCGCGACTGCCGGAGCCGGCGCTGGCGGTGCGCGCCGCAGCCCAGCTGACGCAGCCAGCCGACCACGAGTACGTGACCAGCATGCTCGCGGGCTGGGGGCAGTTGCTCATGGACGATCTTATCGCCACCGCCAACGGGAACAAGGTATGTTGCTTGTTGCTTTACAGTAACTTGAACGAGAAGCACAAGGAATTTGACTAGAATAAAACCACATATTTTAGAGTGCCAGTATGGTAGCCACTCCAATAAGTGGAAGTTTGAAGCAACGAACGTAGAGAGAATGTTTGGATGGTGTAATAGTAGCAATAGTGCAATAGTAGGAGGCCTATGTCCAGCAGTGGACGTCTTTCGGCTGATATGATGATGATGATGATGATGATGAATAGTAGCAAACAAGTTGGCGGCTCAGTTTATGGTGAACAAACAACGTAACCAATGGATGTTTGCAACTCAAAGGTTCCACTCCACTCCAAATATTACTTTTACCGACCGCGGAGCGTTCGCGGTACAATTTGACTCTAGATTAAAATAAATAAATATCGGGGGACAATCTTACACAAATCGAGCTAGTCCCAAACTAAGCAAAGCTTGTACTATGGGCACCAGACGACGATAAACATACTAATATAGATAAAAATACTTAAAAACATAGAAAACATCCATGACTCAGGAACAAATATTCTTGCTCATCAGTCTCATCACACAAATAAATGCCTTTACCGGGATTCGAACCCAGGGCCTCTTGTTTCGTAGGCAGGGTCACTAGCAACTAGGCTAAAGTGGTCGTCACCCGGGTCGATTAACCGGTAACACTGGTGAAAAGGTCATCGGTCAAGAGCCTTAGTGTTGGCAGTTTAGTTTCGTTACTTGTAGCTTTGAGAAATGGGCCCTGAGTGTACTTGTAGCGTAGATAAGCTTAGGGTGGGTAACACCAAACTGTGTGTAATCGTAAGCAGTGTTCGTTAATTTGAATGTATAGAAAGTTTGACAAGTTTCTATGGAATGACAGCAGCCGGCGCCATTTGCCTAACTTTGATCGGTATGTAATTATCAGATCAGTACCACGGCTCCATACGAGAGACTGACATGCCAGGGGCGTTTATAGTGTTGCACAACTTTGGTAGGTGTAGTTGTTAAACGCATTTAATTACAATCAATCGTATTTAATATTTACATACAATCATGCGAGCATAAATTACAAGAAAACATGACATAATGTTCATTAGACCCTTACATTTACATCATATATATTAAATAATTAAAAGATTCTTTGCATATGTGAGGTGTTAAGGAAAATAACATCGATTATTCCGCATACATGACGACGACTGATGATCTTGCAATAAACATTATTGTGAATACTTTTAGCCCTGTACTTATTTATGTTAACAAGAATTATAAGTAATACGATAGGTTTATATCGTTAAAAGTAAATAATATCTTAGCTCCATTCGTTGAGTACCTAATCTTGGCAGTAGCCACACACTCACAAATACAAACAATATTAGGAGGGAAGTGATGAAAGGTCATAAACTCCTAAGACCCCGCGTACAAAATTTCGTACAAATTTCAAAATTGACTAAACTTTTACTGAATGTCAAAAAGTTCCTAATTCAAAAGCACTATTGTGTACCCTGGGTCTCAGGAGGTTAAACATGCAAGCAGTTATGATGTCAAAAGCACAAGTTTTAGTTAAATTCCGTGATATCCCTTATTTAAACTCGGAACTAAAGTACCTTCTAGTGCTACGCAATACACATAATACGCGTCATCCTAATTAGGGCCAAGTAAAGCCGTGTCGTTTATGCCACAAAGGCGCCATACATCTCGTTGCACCGAAGGCCGACACGGTACTGTCAGAACCAGTATTTTAAGTTCGTCCAAACGACTGGAGCTTTCATGTGAGACAGTGATTGATTTCACAGTTGTTTATCACAAAAAACGCTGTTATTTTTTTTATTAAAACTATTTCATTCACTAAAGAAGACAGAAATCCCTGTTTTAACTACGCCCCAACAATGTACCTTTGTCCTCCACGTCGTGCAATTTGTCTCATAGTAACTTAAATGCAGGAGGTGGAAGGTACATGTTTCTATGCGGACTGAACGTCTCAACGTAGGAGGAAAAGTTGCACGCCCAATCTACCTCATTTACTAACCACAAACCTTATGCATCCAAAACGGGTTGGTACACTACATAATTCCGAACAGTCATTTGTCCGAAACTGTATTTTTCCGAATTTCGTGATTCCGAAAACCATATTGCGCTAAGGGATTTTTTTTTCAGGACATACCTAATACTAACCTGACCTAAGCATATTCTATTAAATCGTCTGCGTCCAAATTTTTGTTTAGCAGAAAATGGCGTGGCGTTCGGAATTTCGAAATTTCGTAATAATGATGGTTTCGGATACCCCAAAACGAAATCGAATCTGTCGCTCGTATCAGCAAGTGCAACGGACAGGAGATACACAAACGTACTTCCTCTACGTCTCTTCGTCAGTATCTCGATAATTTAGACAAGTCTAAGTTCTGATAGTGCTTCTATCGAATATATCGTGTCCGAAGGCCGGAGGATGTCGTTTTTGTTAAGAGGAACGGATGCTGTCGCAACTCGAAGCGTAATCGTCCGTCTAATGCGCCGCCCACTTAACCAGGCACTTGGTTTTTCAGTCTTGAACTTGACCGGACATAATTGTGCGTGTTACGTATGGTTAATGACGCTTGAGTGATCATGCGCCATCAATATAATTTGATCTTGTTTATAAGCTAATTAAGTTAAACGTGCGTGTTCGACGCCTTAATTTCAAATTGGCACCATTGTCAGTGTCGCCTTGATTGGTATTAAGATTGAAGGTGCCAAGTATTAGGGCAATATCTAGGTACCACTGGGACATTTACGTTATATGACAGGGATAAAGTTAGTTGGCTAGTAAATACATTTTCAATAAACACATACATTAAAGGGAAAGAAAACTGTTAACTTAGCTTACATATAAATCCTTGAAATACTGTCTACCCCCACTTTCATTATTATCGAGTAGGTATGCTAAAAAGTTCTAGGCTGCTTGCTTCAAGTGGAAAATTGAAAGTTCTATATCACGCAATTGTGCAATCAACCCATAAACATGATGGTCACCCCACCCCAAAATGTAGATACAGCTGAACAAACGGCAAAAATATTAGTCGGTAGGACTCTTTAATTGATTAGTAACATAAAGTGCAGCATATTTTCATGTGTTTCGTTTTTGCACGGATATAAATGTTGATGACCATACATCTCATCGTAAGGTGAGCCTTACGATCACATCATCAACCAATGCACCTAACAATCAAGTTAAGTATAGGTATTAACGTTCCAAACAATCACAAACCGACTGGTATTTTATTGCTGGCTACGGACATAAAATTAAGTTTTAGCCGGTTGTCTATTGGTCTGTATTCGTGGGTAGTAAGTGGAATTTGAGGAATATGGTCCTTTGTAACACATCATTATGTATCGACAAAAGGTACCATCACTAAATAGTGTCTGCGAAGGTAAGTTGAAGTTTAGATTAAAAATAAGTTTCGTAACAGTTCGCGAGGCCACGTGAGGAGTGGTCGAGTGAAAGCCAGGAAGTACATGGTTCCGTATCTAGTCTTGTATAGGCAGTCAGTCATTGTACAAGGCTTAATAGAGCACCTTTAAAGGCCGACTAATGAGCGTGTGTATTACACGTGCAGGCTGTATTGGCTGCAGTTGAAGTGTTAAGTTCATGCCATCAAAGCTGAATGTGTCACTGTGACGGACCGAATTCATCGCTTGAAATATTTTTCAGAAGAAGCAGCAACAGAAAGTTGGCCAACTTTGGCACCGTCTTCTGCCTAGTTCTTCCGGCCATTTCAGGACTGACAGACTTAGGTTTATTCTCTCTACGATTAAAGGGCTAAATGATGCCCACTTGTCTCGTACTGTTGTCACATGACTAGACGCCGTTATATTGTCGCACTGACATTGCTTTTTCATAGAGCGTGAATGTATTTTTTTATCGACCGTCGCGATATCTATGTTTATACTGCGTGGAACGGAACGATGGACTTTCCCGCAAGAGGGGGATTATTGAGCGCTAGTGCGTCACATTTTCCAGATAAACTATTTTTTTTGACGCGATTTTTTTTTTACATTTGTATGGAGCTCGTCGCTCCAGTCGGCCAACGCTCCATACAAAGGTAAAAAAAAAACGCGTCAAAAAAAATAGTTTATCTGGAAAATGTGACGTACTAGCGCTCAATAATCCCCCTCTTGCGGGAAAGACCATCGTTCTGTTCCACCTTGTATAATGCAACAATGCGATTGAATTTTCGCCTTTTAAATCTTTGGTCAATCTCAATGAAAACTTCTTGATTGAAAGTAAGTAGATAACCTCATTGGTCTTACGTGAAACGATAACCTTAGATAAATGATTTATCTATTTGAATGTCACATTGACAGCACAGCCGCAATCCCTTGCAGTTCTTTGTAATAGTGTTTGTTTAATATTGACGTGGAGTTTACTTAATAGTATTTTTTTCACTTTTCCTATTAAAATAAATATCTTTATTTACGAAAAAAGAATGTTTTAAGTACTAATGATTTTATTTGAATGGTTTACTTAATTGTTTAGTACATATTACTATGTCATAATAGTTCCAAAAAGAGACCATACAAAATCATCTAGATTTTAAGTAACACAACGATTTAGTTGGCGAAAAAGCAAACCAAGCACAATTTAATATGCATGTGACAAAATGTATGATCTCTCCCAATATCCCTTGGAATAAATTGAATAAGTAATACATAATTTCGATTGTTCACACCCGAGACTTTTATTTCTTATTTTTTATCACTTATATTATATCCGATAGTACCTAGTGACTCCTTATCAGTAGACTAATTATCAGTGACATGTAACTCTAAGTACTACACTATCGACATTTAGATGTCGATAAAAAAAACATTCACTCTCTACGGAAAAGCAATGTCAGTGCGACAAGATAACGGGGTCTACACATGACGTAAATATACCTACCCTTACAAATTTTGAACAGAAGTGAAGGATTTTCAAACTTCGGCCAATTTTAGGTGCGATAATCTTCTGATTCTTGCTCAGCGCAACTTTTTCGACCAGCGGGCGTAGCACGGTTGCCATTTTATCACTTATCGTTGTGGATAGCGCATCCATCACTCTCGCACTCGCGTACTTGTCAGAGCGTGATGGGCGTCTTTACCACAACGATAAGTGATAAAATGGCAACCGTGCTACGCCCGCTGCTGTCGTGCATTTTATCGTGTTGTCATGAGACGTTGGTGTATTGGGAGTGGGCTTACAGACTACTCTTTGGGCCACTACCGCATTCGGTGGTACGTAATCTAAGAGAGATCTTAGTGATGTTGCCCAGCAGGATCACGTAACGCATTGTACGATAGGTAAATCTAAATGTAAATTTTTATATGGAAAAATGACAGTTGGATCTACCTAACGCGCGTTCAAAACGTTACCTAGTGCCTATTGTGTGTACGCATGTAGCATTTTCACGCTACCGCGCATCCTACGCCAGTCAGAAAGCACCCATTTAAGCGGCACTATCTCGACAGACAGCTTACTGATATCGTACTGACTATGCACCGACAGATCAGGAAGTCACCTAAATGTAAGCAAATGTATACGGACAGCTGGCAGCTTAATGATACCGTACCGAGCCCGACAAATCCGCGCGGTGAAGAATCTGTACTGACTTGACTGACATGACGGAATTCGGACGTTGTGGTCTGAGCTGGGCTAATGACCCAAAGTCTGACTAACTCTAATATGCTAGCTTCCGCCCGCGATTTCGTCTGCGTGGACCTGGAATAAAAATTATCCTTTGTTTTAATCCAGGCTATAAACTAAATATCTTTGTGCAAAATTCATCCAAATCGGTTGAGCCGTAACAAACATCTAAACATCCAAACATCCAAACTTTCGCATTTATATATAATATATATATATATATATATATATATATATATATTTATAGCCTGGACTGGGTATCTTTTATTATAATTATGGAGAACTATAGACTAATAGCGGGCACATGCCCGCCAAAATACCTAATATGTTTCAAATACTTAAATATTGGTTAATGCATTGGTTAGTATTTTAATTTGATGTCGAAAATTATTTATAGCTTGCGGATAATATTATGTCTATACTTAAAGTAGTAGTTCCTATTTGTTATTAATGTGACGGTTTGTCCCTGTCTTATGTATCAGCTTCCGACATATTTAATAAGTAGCCTTCGCCGATAAATTATACTCACGCTTGCATGCTGCTCTCATTTACTCGGGAAATCATTTCAGGGCAATCAATTACGTACCTACCTAAATAAAGAATAAGTCGCGCTAATAAAGAAACTAAAATGGAACCTTTCTCGCGCTATCTCGCTGACACCATTGCATCGCTAACACTATGGGTAGTACGATTACTTGTTATGTGCTATGGGAGCGACGATTATAAACGCAATACCTCATATCTTAATACATACGTATTAGCGTAGCACATGCATAATTAACGTTATTAACCGACGAAAAAAACGGTGGAGGTTCTCAAGTCAACGCGTATTTTTTTTTTTTAATGTATGACCACGCATAACTTTTTGAAGCAACTTGTTCATAATTTTTTGACTATCGTAATAGACTCTCTGTGTTGTGCAGGTGAGCCCTGCCTATGGTGTAGTCGCATTGGTGTACTCATTTTAGTCGCGAAATGTGGCCATTTTACAATCTAAGCGATTGTAAAATGGCTTTTATTTAAGCTTTTATTTAAGCTTTTATTTAACTTGCAATTTAAGTATGTAACTATGTTTGGTCGGGTGGAATTTTGCAACTCGATTTTGAAGCAGATCTTCAACCGATTAAGTTAAAATTTTGGGTGTAAAGTTTGGTTGACAATTCAATGTTATGATACTATCGAGCTGATCTGATAATGAAGACAGAAGGTGGCCATGGGAATTCAGGGCTTAACAAACGTAACCCCGTTGAGTTTGGGCTCGTTAGAATCGTCTTCTAGTTGATGACAGTAGAAGTACAAAAAAGTACAGTTTGAAATAAAAACTTGTACCAAAAATAAACATATATTTTTTGACAGAAACTTATTCCTTATTGCTGCGGCTCATATCACATAGGATACTAATAAAAAATTCAAAAAACTACTCCATTCGTTCAATAAGTTAGCGTAGGTAGTTATCAATCAGTTCATCAATTAATCAATTGTTGCCATAACAAAGAACTTCTATTTCCCCTAATTATTTAACATCGCGCACGCACCAATGGCCATTAAAACGAAATGTATTACGCAATCTTGTTTAAGAAGTGCGGTTATATAAATCGCATATTACGGATATGAGAAAGTCACAATGGTCGTCGAAATTCTTCAAGTAGGTACTTGCTCATTGTTTGAGGGCCATTATTTAATTTTAATGCGCGCGATTGAAAATGTATGTTGCGATCACTGTCAAATTATACGGCCGTGCGGGGGAAAGTAATTTTACGTAACTTTATTTACCTTAAAAATTAAAAACCTTTTGCCATAGATCAAAAATCAGATTACATTGAAAATTGAGGAGCTAGCCGCTGTTGGCTGAATGAACACGCTTGTCTAAGGCACTTGGTGGCACTAACTTATAAAACTAATAATTGAGCGGGATGACAAAAATGGAGGAAACTGGTCACATAGGTACAATACAATACAAATACTCTTTATTGCACACCTCAAAACATGAATCAAATAGACATAACAATTAAAAAAAAGAAGTTAACAACAGGCGGTATTATCGCTAAAGAGCGATCTCATCCAGACAACCTTTAGGTAGCTGAGAAATTGCAACAAAAATTACAAGTAGGTAGGTGGCAAAATTGGACGAAAACTAACTCAAAACATACAAAATTACGTAAATAATAAACATACACACATAAAGCATATAAATAAACCCACATTAATTCCTACATAAATACTTATGCATATAGTACCATAGAGGCTAAAAATAAATAAATAAAGAAAAATATAAACTATGAGGAATCATGGCAGACAGATAGTGCTCCTTTAAGTTGGCTTTGAAAGTAGCAACAGATTTAGCACGCCCTAAGTTCACGGGCAGACAATTCCAAAGTCGAATGGCTTTGAATGTGAACTAGCAACTATACAATTTTGGACAGGACAGTGATAAGAAGATTTTGGGATGACCTGGCCGAATTCAAATAACTGAATCGTTCTTTGAGGTAGCGGGATGTAGCGGGATGAAACAGAATATTATATATTATAGAAGGGTCAAAACGTGAGAGTTACGGCCTGAAAGCGAAAATAAGAGACATGGTCATACTTGCGTAACCCAAATATGAACCGTATGCAGACGGTTTGAATGCGCTCAAGCTTATTACCTTTACTAAATAAAATGATGAATATATTTTTAGCTAGTTAAATACCTTCTAAAGGTTTAAATTAACGGTAAGTAATTATAGAGTTGGTGGTCATGGCATAGGTCATAATTAGGTTTACACTTCCCGTATTATATTTGCCTAATTACTGGTAGATAGATCATCAAGTTGCTCCATATTTCAAAGATTACCTCAATACATAAGTACCTACTTACTTGAACATTATATCTGCAATTGCTTAATCTAATTCTTCTGTATCCAAATAAACTGAGAAATACTCCGTAGTTCTTCTACTTTACATATGCTAATGTTCAAAATTAACAGAACTCGGCGACGACGGTCTTATTTCTGCAATTTGATTATAATTAAGATAAAACATAGCAATTTATGAGGTCACCTCGAACACATATTAGCAAAGCTTGCCAAGAATCTACACAAGTAGATTTAACTTTTTTATTTTGTTTAAAGGACTGCCATGGAGGTCACTGCGAATACGTTCGCTCAGCGCCAACCAGAAATATTGATTCCTGCGCATTCGGTGAGTTTATTTTTCTTATAAATACCTACAAGAAAATAAAGTGTCACACAAAGATTTAGGTTTGCGTCTTTCCTGTGGAAGTAGCTAAAGTTAAAATCTAAAGATAAAGGCAATTTTTTGGTATTTGGTCTCTCATCTTGTAGATGACATTTTATCAAAATCAACTCTTTATGACCCTAATAATTTACTTTAAAAACAAAGTTTTAACCGACTTCAATTGAGTACTCCGCCAAGCCACGAGAACATTTCTTTTCCAATTTACCTCATGAACTGATTTCCGAGAGCAAATGCGTTGATTATTATAGAAAAAAAACCCAATCGCTGTATGTGACCCGATCTTATCAGAATCTGTGATATACTTTTGTACTTTTAAGTACATAATTGAGGAATTCCATAAGTCATCTGTGGTCTTCATCATCAATTCCACTCCACCAATTTATGATTTCCGGATGTAAATACACGAGTTATAATAGAAAATACCAAAATCACTACACGCGTGCCTAATATAATTGAGGAGTTCCCTCATCATGGATCCCATCATCCAATCGAATTTTCAAAAAAATGGGACCCACCTGGAAGCATATACATACAAACAAAAAAAAAATTTTTTGAATCGGCTCTTCAATGACGGAGTTCTGAGGTAACAAACATTGAAAAAAAATAATCTAAATGTGTATGTAACGATTTTATGACATGGCATAAAAATCATTTGATATGCTTTGTTACATGAACTGTCCTGCCAGCTGCCTAGTACCCTAGACGTGTTACAATGAGATGGAGGCTGATGTTGATGATGAAATGTTTACATCGTCAGGTTAAGTTACTTCTCCCTCTAATCTAGCCATCAAATAGAATTTGTGTCAACGTCGTCATGAGCAGTTCCTAAGAATGTGGACGGTTGCTAAACTTGGCTAATTGATGGCAAAACAGCATTGCAATACAGCTACAGCTAAGCTACCCATCACGTTCTCACATTAGATGGAAGAATGAGATGAATATATCACATATAGCCTTCTTGCGCATAAAAATGATCCGTCTAGGGACTTAGTTTTTCAGACTTGTGCAAAGGAAGTGATACTAAAAGAGCATTTTTTCTTTTTTCCTTAGAATCGCGTGACCAGATGAATATGGCGACGGCCTTCTTGGATGGTTCTGCTTTGTATGGCAGCTCGGAGAAGGAACTACGGTCATTGCGATTGTATGATGTTGGCAAGCTTGATCTGGCTTCTTGCAGGAAGTAAGTGCCTGTGCCTAAACTTGTTTTGTATCTAGAGATAAATTAAAAAAAGGCTTACTGTAAAAAGTGATTATAGATGGTTATACGAGATAAGATTGAATTACCTAACCTTATGGAGAAGGTTTTTAACTATACTTTAGGTTCACAACAAGAACATCCCTTATTAATTTGTTGAAAGGGCCTCTACGTGTTGGCTATGTGGTACCTACTTGTTTGGTACTTCGGTTTCAGGTACGCCTATCAAAGGTCCGAGAAACCGCTGTCCCTTAAGCGGGAAAGACCACTAGACTATAGATACGTAATAAGACGTGTTGTTGCCAGGTTACAAAATACCTAATTAATTGAGAAAGAAACTTGCAAAGACATGAAAAGGTACTTATTTAATTTGTTTTTGCAAGACTTGTTATCGTACCTTCAAACTGTTTATTATTACCGTTGATTCCCACAGAATCATGTGTGTTATTTCGAGATAGACGTTGCCTAAGTGTTCACACCATTGTTTTTATTCGCCGTTTTTGCCTGACTTGAGTAAACACTTAACTTTAAATTGATGGACGTTCAATTGAATCGGTTAAAGGTATGGAAAAAAAACCGTGGGTTCACCTGTTTTTACATGTGCCCGAGGCAATTAAAACGTATAAAAACAGCTATTTATTTTTTATTAAGATACTTTACATAAACTTAAATCTTTAATAATAAGTAGTACTTAAATCTTATTTTTTTTACATTTTCGTTGCCGCGCTGTAAAAAAATATGTACCTATACAATTTTAATATACAAGATGAATTGAACTAATTTTACAAAATAAAGTGTTTACCAATTCCATTAACATTATGATTTCGCGAAATGAAACTTAGCTTATACCTCAATGTCTGCTTATAAAGTATCAGTTCGAAAGATAAAAAATGGGGTTTTTTTTTAACAAATTAAAGGTTTCCGATTTCTTGAAGAGACCGCATAAAACGATTTATTCAATATCAATTATGTGTAAACTAATTTATACTTTCTTACACAAATCGAACTAGTTCCATACCTAATAATAAGCTCAATCAGGCTTGTGCTATGGGTATTAGACGTCGATATTTAATATATAAGTACCTATAAGTACGCCCATCACACAAATACTTGTCCTTACCGGGATTCGAACCCAGGACTTTCAGTTTCGTAGGCAGCATCACTACCCACTAGGCTAACCGGTCGTTATGACAAGAGGACATGGCTACCACTGTTGAAAACTTGTGACGATCCTGTGTAGCCTCTATTATAATCCACACTTTCCACAACCTTTCACGTACCTATCTTGCTCGGCGTGTTTATGTACCTACAGGTCGTCATGCGGTCATGATAATCGTTAAAGTAGTGTTTCAAACACTAATTATGCTATTAATTTACTAAGTTTCTTAGCTAGGTAAAAGGTTTAGGTACAAGACATGCAAATAAAAACTTTTGTCATTGATAAAACCCGATGGAATTCCTAGGTGTCGTCACAGAAATGGATTGTATGCAAATGTCAACCAACCTTGATCATTTACGTATAGGCAAAGATTCAAATCTCTGTCTCACACTGTTGTTAGTACAAACCACGCACTGACTTACAATCTTGTAAGAGTTGCGTTGTAGTTCTTACCTCATCGATATAAGGTATATTTTTGGTAGATTGGTACAGTAAATAAGTTGGGAGCGTTGTTCGTAAGCTTAGAGGTTTATTGACATGTTAACAAGAATTACCGAGTGAGTATTGGATAATACGACGTGTTCTGTAGAAGCAATATTAGTAGATATGGTAAGATCATACCTATTTTGAGCCTTCATAGGATTCAATAAACCCAGTATTGCAAGAAGGTACCTAGAGATATTAAAAAATCTTGGTCGCAATTAGCCTTAGGTACCATAGAATCGCGTATAGGTAGCTAAAAGATAAACGTGAAAAGATCTGTATTGCTTCTTTTACACTAAACGGTTCTTTATATATAACATTTTATAAATAAAGTATTACTTATGCTTTCAACTTGGCAGTGGCTGCTGCAACACCTGCTCCGAAACTGCTAGCAACTACTACGAAATTTCCAGTATGCTTGCATCAGCGACCTTCCAACCTATCGCATACAGGGTGTACCAAACATGCGGTGTGAACCGATCAAGGGCTTAACAGATATCGTGTTCTGATAAGAAAAAAAGGAAAAAAACATTTTTGACGCGATTTTTTTTTACCTTTGTATGGAGCATTGGCCGACTGGGGCGACGAGCTCCATACTTTTTTTTTCAGTTTTTTCTTAATATCAGAACACGATACCTGTAAAGCCCTTGATCGGTTCACACCCCATTTTTGGTACATGTATATTCACATGTTACACACATACACTTTTGTTATAACTAAACTTTTTTATTCTAGATGCAACGAGCTCTCGCCAACCGCGCCACTGTACAAGGCATTACTCACCGAACATAACCGAGTTGCCGGTCAGCTGTACGGCATGAACCCGTTCTGGGACGACACTACACTATTCCTGGAGACGAGGCGTGTTATAGCTGCTGTTATGCAGCATATTACTTTCAACGAATTCTTGCCAGTGCTTCTTGGAGAGGTAAGGATCCTTCGTTATTTCTCATGGTTTCGATAACCAACGATTCATTCCACCACGATTGGTGGTGGAGTGAATTTTACAACATGCCTTCATTTCTCTCAGATGTTTTTGGCCTTAGTAATGGATTCTTATTCTAAACTAAGCATTTAAGGGGTGTTATTTAATAGGGTGCCAAATCTCCCGATCACCTGTCGTTTAATGTCTTCGTGTCCATAATTATAGTCGGTAACCATCTTTTGGTAGAGATGATGATGCAGTCGGAATCAAGAGGGGCGTAGCAAAACGCCTATGCTAAATAAATTGCAATTTTCTCAAACAAGAAGTATATTAATCTGACCTGACTTAAGTAATAATAATAGCTATTATTTATTGATAAAACATAATGTACATCAGTTTTACTATAGACTAGGAGCTTCCTATTAGAGACAAATAACACGTGCCTGAGCTACGAGTAGGATACCCTGTGTTTCAGGCACAAAAGAACTCAGTTCACGCAGACGAAGTCACGGGCGGAAGCTAGTGCAAAATATAATACAACTAGCTTCCGCCCGCGACTTTGTCTGCGTGGACTCGGGATAAAAACTATCCTATATTTTAATCCAGGCTATAAACTATCTTCGTGCAAAATTTCATTCAAATCGGTTCAGCCGTTTAAGCGTGATTGAGTAACAAACATCCAAACATCTAAACTTTCGCATTTATAATATTATAGTAGGATATAATTCTTATTGACTAGTACAAAAACAGTAAGTAAGTCATAAATACCAGAGCACTACGGAAATACAGTATAACCAAAATATTTTTTTCATAGACTTACTGTATAGGTCAGCTTCACAGAATTTGCAGCAGTTCTACAACTTATATGTGTAATTTTTGCAGGTGGGCATGGCTAAGGCTGAACTGAAGCTGACTTCCCTTGGATTCTGGCGAGGCTACTCCAGTGCCAACCGCGCTGGCGCCTACTCCGAGCTCGTCGCTGTCGCACCTGTATTCGATGCCATGATGAACGAAAGACTGGTAAATTCTGTTCCGAACCTATTTTAGGAGTTACTTCCTTGAAAATACTTGTGTGCACCGGCTTCAGGGTAACAATTTTCACAATTAGCAATCATTTGTTTTTTTATCCTAGATTCTACTAATTAGGGTTTTTCCAGATTTCAATCAGAGGTTATATTAACAGGTACCAATTTGATACTGAGTGTGGACAAAACTTAGGTAGTTCATTGTGTATTATTCAGGAAATGAGAACTTCGTCAGGGAAATACACCCAGCACTTGAAGGTTGCCATCTGAGATCACTGAGGTCTTCTGTACTACCCTTATTTATAATCATTCCATTTTTGTAGATCAACGCCTCTATAACCGTCCAAGACCTCGCGGACACTAGCGCGTACCGCGTGTCTCGCTTCACGTCTTCAGCCCAGTGGGATCTCAACAGAGCCCGTGATCACGGCGTGTCCTCGTATCTGCGTGCCCACAGGCTGTGCGAACCCACGGTTGGAGCCAAGTCCTACGGTGACTTCGATAAGTTGGGCTTTGATAGAGCTCAGCAGGAAATGATGGCGAGCATGTACAGGTAATGTATTTATAGCTTCTAATTTACTTGGTTGCCGGTTTTTGAACCGACCTTCCTCTTATCGTAAAACAAAAGCTTTTTATTAACATTAAAACTATGTGGGCAAGAACTTACAAAAGACATTATTAAATAGTAGCTCCGTGTAACGGGTCACAGGTTCCGTAGTACAACCAATCATAAATTCATAATATATTAATATTACCCGTGTGGTGTCGGGTTAGAATTTCACCACCTCCTTTCTCTCTTCCCGTGGGTGTCGTAAAAGTCGACTAAGGGACCAGGGTTGAAGTGTGTTGTGGGCGATGGGCTAGCAACCTATCACTGCAATATCACATTTATTCGATCTTTTATATCCACATTTATGCTAAAAGTGGCGCTGGAATATACGTTTCATGTGCTCTGCCTACCCCTTTTGGGAATAAAGGCGTGAATGTATGTATGTGTTGAGTACGCTACCAGGGGGGTGACTAACTAACGAGATGAATAAGAAGATTATAATCACTTTAGAATACTTGTATTAATTCAGTAACAGATTTACATGGGACACGGTTGAACCCCCGCTAACGACTGGCGGGCCGCGCTCTGGAACGCGGCCGGCAGTCGCTGTGCTGCGTCAGCTTATATCCGAGTACTCATGCACTGGAATATGGGTCGACTAAGCTAAACTGTCGTTACATCTGTATGTGTATATTAATATTAATTATTTGATTAACAGAAATGCGGAAGATGTGGAGCTTATGATCGGTGGTGCCTTAGAGAAACCAGCGTCGGGCGCAGTTATTGGACCGACTCTGGCTTGTGTTCTGGCTCTCCAGTTTGCTAACCTTAAAAAGAGTGACAGGTAAGAAATCCCAACAAATACACATACTAAATATCAGCATAACTCTATTATAGCAGGCTCAAAATTAGGAAGGAGGTAGGTTTCGTATAGTTAAAATTTTACAAACTGTTATATTCCTTTGGACTCTTACGAATAATTAACGATGCGAAAGAAGCACAACAGTCCATTAAAGCGTTTTTAACGGAGACATTTTTCCTCATTTTTGCTTACGTAACCGGTTTTTTTTTCAGATTTTGGTATGAAAACGACATTCCTCCTTCATCGTTAATGCCAGAGCAACTGGCGGCCATCAGAAAAGTATCTCTTTCTGGACTACTCTGCACCGTCGACGACTCTTTGAGTGAAATACAACCCAAATCATTCGTCAAAAAGGATCCTTATCTGTAAGTTTTAGAATTCTATTTTTAATATTTTTTTATATACTTGACTAATGTTTAATTTTACTGGCCATAGTAAAATCTCTAGCAACCTTCAAAAGCCAAGAACTCATAAAAAAATAGCGAATACAATTCAAACTTCTGACCTCATTAACCATGCCAAAAACCACCTCAAAGGTAGGATTAATCTTCTTTACCTCTAACTTGGACCTGTGTCCATCACACACTTTGAGTAATATTAGCTATCGTCACCTCCTGTTGGTTATATTTTCGGTGGAAGGACCACTGGACTCATAACTTTTTTTTTTCACAGGAACGCAGCCCAAGATTGTTCCCAACACGGCCGCCTAGAGCTCGCAGCGTGGCGTGACGAGACCGGCGCTAAGGCCGCCGAGCGACTTTCACAGGACATGCTCAACGCCGCCCTGGAGAAAGCGAAGCAGGAGATGGCTGATAGGAAGAAGCTGGAGTACATGCTTTGGGAATCACGTAAGTGAATATTGAAAATACTTTTAACGTTATGTTAGGTACGCAAGTCTTTATGAGAACAGAACTTTACAGGGCAGCGTCACAATAATGCTTATACCTATAGTTAGATCGTTTAATGCATAAAGCGTCCCGGCCCTGCCAATGCTAAAGACAAATCATAAAATGTTGCGCGTTGAAAAGGAGTGGGGCGCGACACTACCCCCAATAGATGGCACCTTTATCATAAACCTACCATCTTAATTATTAGACAAAAAATGACACTAACCTTACGATGGAATAGAAGATATTTTTTAGATTCACCTGTCATTATCTAGTGTTTGTCCTGGTTGTACCCTAAAGCGACTGCCATCTGACCTTCCAAACATTTTTTTAGGGACAAAGTTTATATATATACACGCCTGTACACGTTTTAGTGTGTCTATCTTTTTGTTCCTGATCGCCAACTCAATTGCTCATAGGTTAACTGGAAGAGATTCCTTACAGGGATAGTATTTTTACCTGTCTTGTGTACAATAAAGTGGTTGGGGCTGAATGAACATACTGCATAATTTGTCTTATTCTATAGACTTTAAATTGTTTTGAGCATAATTCAAAAAAAAATAATTAACGCGACAAGCGATCGACTGCCCGCCTGCTTCCGGCCAGGCGTCCCTTCACAACAACATCAACAATAAAGTAGGTTTAGGTTTAAAGATCATTTATTCTCATTAAGAATTTTACAATTCACTTATTATGAGAACTTAAAATTAAACATATGTTAGAAAGTATAAAAATGATAAAAAGGGTAAATACATAAAAAGTGGGTAATTCTGCACAACACTCCGACAGCATTGTGCCGGTAGAATTGTCAACACGGCTAAAAGACCCGTGCGCCGAGTTGTAAGATAACGAAATCATTGAGTTACGCAGACTGGAAGTGGCATAGCGTATTTGGTTTGTAGGTATTTCGTTTTTTCACTAGGTGATATTGATATATGATATCATTATTATAGTGTTTGTATTTATTTTGTTAATTTGCTTTACATTATTTTGTGTATTTTGTATTTGTTTATATGTAGGTATGTGCGTCTGATATAAAAGGTATAAAGTTTTATTTTATTTTATTTTTATATTTATTTGTACAAGTACTATATATATACCATTTTTAATTATTATTATTAAGTTACGATACGTTCGAAACATCGATGTAAATACGAGGGGTGGCTGGAAAGTAATCTCCTTTGGCTATTACAATTAGAAAGTCACACTGGCCACTATGTTTTCCAAATGTCTGTTTATTCCTTTTTTAAATTTGCCGCCATTCATTTGTTTATTACATTTTGCTTTAAATTGGCAGCATTAATTGGTGAATATGTCGGAAGAAAAAGTAAAATGGTAAAAATTGAGCAACGTGCGGTTATTAAGTTCCTCACTCGGGAGGGTAATCCTCCATCGCACATCCGAGAACGCATGTTGGCGGTGTTCGGTAACTCATGTCCTTCCGAATTTGTCGTAAATTTTTGGTCGAAACAATTTAAAAATGGCCGCGAGAGCCTTGAAGACGATCATCGCTGCGGAAGGCCTGTTTCAGCGGTTACTGGTGAAAATGTGGCCGGTGTCAAAAAACTCATTATGGAAGACCGCCGTATTAAGCAGTGGGAGATTGCACGAGATATTGGCATTAGTAAAGAACGGGTGCACCAAATTATTCACGAACATTTGGGAATGTCCAAGGTCAGTACTCGATGGGTGCCCAGAATGCTGACTCCGTTTGATAAAGTGCGACGTGTCGAATGCTGCAACGCGTTTTTAGAAATGAGCAAAGGTATGGAGGAAGAAATTGTTTCTAAAATAGTGACTTGTGACGAAACCTGGATTCGCCAATGGGATCCTGAAAGTAAACAGGAGTCCATGCAATGGATATCTAAGGGTGAGAAGCCTCCTCGCAAGTTTAAGGTCCGTCCGTCAGCAGGCAAACTGATGGCGACCATTTTTTGGGATGCCGAGGGGATTTTATTACTAGATTATCTACCAAAAAATACTACGATGAATGGTACATATTATGCAAACTTATTATATCAGCTCCGAGAAAAAATAAAACAGACACGACGAGGCAAACTTGCCAAAGGAATTCTTATATTGCACGACAACGCCCCCGTGCACACCGCTCAAGTTGTGAAGGCAGCTATGGAAGCAAACGGCTACGACCAGCTGGATCACCCACCTTATAGCCCAGGTTTAGCCCCCTGCGACTACTTTTTGTTCAGGCTTTTAAAAAAAGACCTAAGAGGGCGGCGATTTTTGACCGATGAAGACATGAAGTCTGCAGTAAACGAGCATTTTGACAGCAAAACAAAAGAATATTATTTTAACGGTCTAATGTCACTATGACAAATGCAATAAGTGCATTTCTCTTACAGGAGAAAAATAAAAAAAAACTAGCCACGACAGTTTTTTACTTCATACTTAGGTAGATTACTTTCCAGCCACCCCTCGTATATAGATTATGATAATATACGTATACTTTAGGCGGTTAAGTCTCATTTTATTTAGAAAATGTGTCCGTGAAAGTTTAAATCAATATACATTTCCTTGTGTGTTAATATTCACTATATGTTTTTTGAGCATTTTTTTTGAAGCGATATACTGACTTTGTATTCTTTATATGTTTGGGGAGCTTGTTGTACAGCTGAGCACCTTCATACAACAAGCATTTTTTCCCATAGTTTGTTCGTGGTGAAAGCAAAATTAGATCGTTCGCATTTCGAAGCTGGATTTTTTGCTTGGTTTTCTTTTTCGTAAAGTTTATTGCAGTGTGTATGTTTTTATTTAACACTTTACGAACTAAAATACATGTATTGTATATGTATGATTGCATTATATTTAGTAATTTAGTTTCTTTATATATTTTGTTGGACGGTGTTAGGTAGTTGTATTGAAATAGAGTTTTGATTAGTTTATTTTGAGTTATTTGCATTGCTTTAAGATTAGTTTTAGCGGCCGTGCCCCAAACTTCAATTAGATAGTCGAGATGGGGTTTAACCAACGCGTTATATATAGTGTACCTCACTTGGTGTGGAAGAAATCTAGCAATACCGCGTAGTGCTCCTATTAATGAGGATATTTTTAACTTATTTTTTTCTATGTGCGGTTTCCAATTCAGGTTTTTATCTAAGATTAGGCCGAGGTATTTTTCTTTATCTACACGTTTAATTATCTGATTGTCTATTTTTAAGGGATCGTACTCAGTTATTTTCTTGTTTTTTGACAAAAATATTATGTAATTAGTTTTGTTTATTGTAAGTAAGTTATTATGAAACCACTCATTTAGTAGATTGAGGTCACTTTGTGCTTCCGTTATGACGTGTGTGATTGTATTACCAAAATAAAATAGGCTTGTGTCATCAGCGTATAGCGTAATATCCCCTCTTAGGCCAACCTGGTGCATATCATTTATGTAAATAAGAAATAATAGCGGACCTAAGATGGATCCTTGAGGCACTCCGCATGTAAGTTCTTTCGGGCTACTTTCGTGATCACCTATTTTTACAATTTGCGTTTACAATTTAGCGTTCTGATAAATACGATTTAATCATTTTGTGTGCAGTTTTATTAATACCTATAGCGTTTAGTTTGTTTAGTAGCAGTTCATGACTAATTGTATCGAAGGCTTTCTTCAGATCTATAAAAACTCCGAGAACTACTTGTTTTTGATCGATATTCACTTTAATTTTGGTAACAAGATCTATGGTAGCTGAGAGCGTATTAGACTTATTCCTAAAACCGTATTGTTTTTTGTAAAGAAAGTTTGTTGAATTTAAGTATGCAACAAGACGATTATAGATAATTTTTTCTAAAATTTTTGATACTACTGGGAGCACCGAAATCGGCCTATAGTTACCGGGGTCAGATTTGTTTCCTGATTTGTAGAGGTGTGACTTTTGCAATTTTGAGACTATTCGGAAAGGTTCCTGCTTTTAAACATGTATTTGCATACATATATGTATCATGGTTAATTTTGCAGGTGGAGGAGCTGACCCTCACTCTCCCGTAGGAACCGCCGCCTCATTCTCTAAGGCCAACAAGTACGCTTTGAAGCTGGCCAACACTTCTCTTTTCTTCGAGTTCGCCACCAATGAACTGCTCAACTCTATCAACGGAGGGTAAGTACAAACTCAAACTCAAACTGAAAATGATCTTTATTCAAGTAGGCCTAGTAGCACTTACAAATCGTCAGCCAATTTTTTAGAATAATTTATTAAACATAAAAATATATGTAGTAAAAATTGTATAAAAATACTAGTAGAATGTTTTTAGAAAAACAATCTCATGTCAAAAAAACAAAATATAACGAGAATAATAGATTAAAAATTCTGTCACAATTAGTTCCATGGAGTTTTATCATTCATGTAGTCTTGTGTGCTATAATAAGCTGACTTACTTAACTGAAAGATTTGATTAGTAGAAGTGGCTGCTACACTCCTTCTTCAGACGCTCCTTTTCCAAAAAAATAGCGTTAGTTAATTTAATCATTTCCTTAATTTCCGTTGTACCTAATACTTCCAGAATTTTTCGTATTGAAAAATATGAGAAGGTACTTACACCTATTTTTGTATGGGCATAAACCACAACAAGGTCTAAATTAAGCTCGTTTACCTCTACATTTTGTATTTTAGTCTGTATATATATGACTAGTCAGTAGGTACTTACCTATTTTGTAAAATAAAATGACAAGATCGTAACGCCAAATGAAATTTTCAGAACATATCTTGATGACCGGTTAGCCTAGTGGGTAGTGACGCTGCCTACGAAGCTGAAGGTCCTGGGTTCGAATCCCGGTAAGGGCAAATATTTGTGTGATGAGCATGATTATTCACTCATGATGAGTTGGATGTTTTCTATGTATTTAAGTATTTATATCTATTAAATATATCGTCGTCTAGTACCCGTAACACAAGCCTTATTGAGCTTACTATCGGGCTAGCTCGATTTATGTAAGATTGCCCCCTAATATTTATTTATATATTTATCTAAGAATATAAGAAAAATATGAGACTAGAGCCTAGCCTTATCCAACAATTTCCAGACACCGCCGCAAGCGTCAAATTTTCGACGATTCTCTCGGCTTCCCTACTTCCACCGACTTCGCTGACGCCCTTCAATCTGTGGACGTGAGCGGTTTCGTCGGCCAGGACCAACTAGGCCCGGTAATTGAACCAGAGTGCGACGACAACGGCCAATGTGACGCGGACAGCCCATTCAGAACTTATACTGGACATTGCAATAACCTGAGGAACCCGAATTTGGGCAAGAGTTTGACGACGTTCGCGAGATTGCTGCCCCCTGTTTATGAAGATGGTGAGTAGAACACGTCAAAGAAAAAAACAAACATCTTCAGAGTACCTATATACAAAGAAAAAACTTTTTCTTCACTTTATCTGAACGCGTCTGACTGGTTCCTTCTTCCACTAGTACTCAGTAAATATTGCTTCTAAAAACACCTTTAAATGTTTATACGTTTCCACTATTGCAACGCTACTATGCATTCCTTTTACAGTGTAAAGAAAGAGGCATACACTTTCATGTGACTTCCTTGAATTAGGGCTAAGATTATGATAACGTAATACTGTGTGATCAATCCGTTAAAGAAATATTAATATTCTTTCAGGTGTCAGCCGGCCCCGTATAAACTCAGTGACCGGCACACCCCTAGTATCTCCCCGTATCGTCTCCACGGTCATCCACCCTGACATTTCCAATCTGCACACACGATACACGTTAATGGTGATGCAGTTCGCACAGTTCGTCGACCATGAGCTCACCATGACTCCCATCCATAAAGGTAAGGTCTACAAATACCTGCTGACGTTCAACGATGATCTTCTTTTGTGGCATTACATACATGTCGGTAGTAGTGACCATCATATCGAGGATTGCTGCAGTTTCCCAAACTCCCATCTTTCCTCATATCTTCATTTGAGGAAGGCTGCTGATTAGCAACTACACAAAATCGGCACCTGAACGGGACACCTGCCTAGATTACACTGATTTAGTAACCAGGTCGTTGTTCAATTGTTACGCTCTAATGATTGTCATTTCGCTTTTAGCCACGTAGAGACATGCATTGAAGAATATACATTGATTAATATATAGGTACCTGTCATTCTCAATCAAAAGGTCCCACTTTGACGGCCTCAATAAGGCACCATTTCCTTAATGACGCAATTAGAAATCGTCCTTAGGTACTCGTATTGGCCGATGCCAAAGCAAAAGTTCGTTCTTTATCGATGATAAAGAAGGACCTTTTGCTTGAGATCATATGAAACATATTATGTACACTATGATTCAGCGTAATAAGCAGTGGGCAGTGAACCTAGAGACAATAACCCTAGTAGCATTTTCGTTGGCATTTCGTTGGGCCAACTCGGTGATAAATGGCCCAACGTGGTGCCAACTTAAAATGCTACTAGGGAAGCTGCAGTAAGTACCTTGTAATAGATTTCTCATCTACATACTATATCCAGGTTTCCACGAATCCATCCCCGACTGCCGCTCCTGCGACTCACCGCGCACCGTCCACCCCGAGTGCAACCCGTTCCCTGTGCCGCGCGGAGACCACTACTACCCTGAGGTCAACGTCACCTCTGGGGAGAGGCTGTGCTTCCCATTCATGAGGAGCTTGCCCGGACAGCAGCAACTTGGTAAGTTTTGGAAAACTAGAAAAGTTTAATGAGACGTAACGTAATATTCCATTTCATAACTGAGTTAGAACTCAGGCAGTTCATTTTTAGATCTACTTTCTATTGTAACTAGGGTCAATCGCCAGTAACTGGCTAACGTTCAATAACTGGCCACCTCATACATTTTTTTTAACTATTCACCTATAATATTTAGTTTTTTAGTATATATGGTGTTAATTACTGGCCACAGGAAACAGAGTTAATTTTTATGTAGTATGAGGGGGCCACCCTCATACTAAAAATTAACTTTTCTGTAGCCAGTAATTAACACCATATACGTTACAATACAATACAATACAATACAAATACTCTTTATTGCACACCTCACACAAACAAAGCAGTTAAAAAGAAAAACAATACAATAACATGTAGGTAGAGGTAGACAACAGGCGGTCTTATCGCTGAAGAGCGGTCTCTTCCAGACAACCTTTGGGTATCGGAGAAAGAGATAAAACTAGATTATGTAGTAGGTGGTGCAGAGATTACAATAAGCCAAAAATCAAAATAATTATATTAATGCACGTTAGTGAAGAGTGGCCAATTACTGGCGATTTACCCTATTTATCTAATGCTTGTTTTGATGGAAACAGTTCGTGTCGTCATCAATTACTCTAAGATTTATACATCTTGTCAGGCCATGTAAGAAACATCTGCATGAGGCACGACGTTTTCTTCCGCATTTGTGGCACGTAAATTGAGGATTAGTAACAACGTAAATCCTTTTGCAGTTTTGTCTCTGCACTCGCTTTTCTTTAATAGTGTGGAGGCACACATCAATATTTGTGGCAGGTTCTTCCCATGTGCTGCGATCGATGTCAAAATACACAAAATTGTTGTTATTACCTATAGTTTTTTTTTTTTATCAAGTCACAAATGCTTTCGACCCCCAGGCCCCAGAGAGCAAGTGAACCAGAACACGGCCTTCATCGACGCCTCGGTGATCTACGGCGAGAACCCGTGCATCATCCGCAAGCTGCGCGGGTTCAACGGCCGCATGAACGCGACACAGCACCCGCTGCTGTCCCGCGACCTGCTGCCCCGCTCGGATAGCCATCCGGAGTGCAAGGCCGCCAGTGGCTTTTGCTTCATCGCTGGTGAGCAACATTAATCATAAAATTAACAAGAAAGTCTACTTTATCAAGTAGATTCCATTACTTATACACTGGCAATTAAATAAGCAGTAAGGCGACTTCACAAGATACGGCGATCAGATTCCTTCTGATGTTCTATGTAGTTTCATGCGCGTAACCAGTAAATGCATACCTAATGTATTGTACGTATGCCATATATACTAAATGCCACATTTTGTATGGGAAAATGACAGTTGAGTTGTCCTAACATACGTACAAAATGTTACCCCTCTGGGTTGTCTTTAAATTGACTACTTTGGGCCCGAACCGGGTAACAGAAGTAAGAGTAATTCTAAGTGTAATGCTTACCTTCCAGGTGACGGTCGAGCCTCGGAACAACCAGGTCTCACCGCCATACACACCATATGGCTCCGCGAGCACAACCGCGTAGCCGAGGGCCTAAAGGGTGTCAACCCACACTGGGACGCCGAGCTCATCTTCGAACACACCCGACGCATCGTCACCGCTGAACTGACGCACATCATCTATAATGAGTTCCTGCCGAGGTTGCTGTCGTGGAACGCTGTGAATCTGTACGGATTGAAGCTGCTGCCTGCTGGTAAATATTGCCTATGCCTATTTTGTAAAATATATAAAAATCTTTATCAAGGCACCCCTCGACCCTCGCACGCTGTGATGGATTCCAGCAATGCTTAGGCTGCGCCTCGCCCGGTTTTGCTACAAGTGACACTTTTAACACGTTCGCAACCAAGAACCCGCCTGGTAGGCACTCGTAATGTTTGCTCAGATGCCGGCTGAGCCCGCTAGGCGGGCAGTAGTATGAACTTGCACGCCTGACGAATTCTGTCGGTTTCTTCAGTTTACTCCAGTTAAAAGAAAACGTGGAATTCCAATGGGTAGTCTTAGGTACTGAGTATATGTTGTCCTATAGGCCGTATAATTATGTACAACATTCCATTTCAATACAACAACAGAGGCTCTAGTATAAGTTTTACCGAAACAAAACGTTACGACCGCGTTCGCGTTTAGCTGTCAAATCCCATACAAATTGAGGGTAAAACGCAAACGCGATCGTAAAGTTTTGTTTTGGTAAAACTTATACTAGAGCCTGTGATAGTGGAAACGTACTGGATACGTTCTTCGACTTGGGCATCTAAGTAATCTCGCGGTTTTGCATTACCTATATAGGTACGTATTACGTCCGTTATAACAAAAACCGGCCAAGGGCGAGTCGGACTCGCGCACGAAGAGTTCCGTGCTATTATTATCTATAAAAACGGCAAAATCACGCTTGTTGTATGGGACCCCCTTAAATATTTATTTTATTCTGTGTTAGTATTTGATGTTATAGCGGCAGCAGAAATACATCATATGTGAAAATTTCAACTGTTTAAGAGTTAACTATCACGGCTCATGTGATACAGCCTGGTGACAGACGGACGGACGGACAGCGGAGCCTTAGTAATAGGGTCCCGTTTATACCCTTTGGGTACGGAACCCTAAAAAGCATATCTACTGCTGAGCACTGGCTTCTGAACTTAATTTTCCAACTACATCTCCTTCATAACCCACCCAGGCTACTACAAAGAATACTCACCGACCTGCAACCCCGCGATCGTGACGGAGTTCGCGGCGGCGGCGTTCCGCTTCGGGCACTCGCTGCTGCGGCCGCACCTGCCGCGCCTGTCGCCCACCTACCAGCCCATGGAGCCGCCGATCCTGCTGCGAGATGGCTTCTTCAGGACCGACATGTTCATGAATGTGAGTGCGGGACATAAGTAGCTGTTACCAAAACGTTCCTACCTAGTTCATTCAGTAGGTACAATCGCCTGTTTGCAGATTCCATGAGTTTCTTGCATTAAACTAAACTCTGCCCCTTGATACAAATAACGAGAGACTTTCGTATGATTATCGTCCTAAGGGTGAAACGCGCCTCCACCCCGCACTTCTGCCAGTAGGTTAAGTGCTTTACCTAAAATAGCCGCGCTGTATTATAAAGACGCGTTAGGTAGTAGGTACTCGCCGCTTAAATTAGGTCTGCTTGTCTGAACGGAATTAACGATATAGGCACTACCACAATGCGAATTGCACAATTTTTTTTTGAGACACAACCTGATTTCAGTAAGAAAAAACCGGCCAAGTGCGAGTCGGCCTCGCGCACGAAGGGTTCAAAATTTCAACTGTCTAGCTATCGCGGTTCTTGGAATACAGGCTGGTGACAGGCAGACGGACAGACAGCGAAGTCTTAGTAATAGGGTCTCGTTTTTACCCTTTGGGTACGGAACCCTAATAAAAAGATAACACAAAAACTTTCTGATAGCATTATTTTGAAAAGGTGCTTGTTACTGAAAACCTTTTTATATTTCAGCATGCAGAAATGGTAGACGAGCTTATCCGCGGTATCTCCTCCACCCCCATGGAAACCCTGGACCAGTTCATCACCGGCGAAGTCACTAACCATCTCTTCGAGGACCGCCGCATCCCCTTCTCGGGCATTGACCTGGTGGCCCTGAACGTCCAGAGAGCGAGAGACCATGGCGTACCTAGTTATAACAACTACAGAGCGCTTTGTAACTTGAAGAGAGCTGCCACTTTCGAGGATTTAGCGAGGGAGATTCCTGATGAAGTTATTGCAAGGTAAATAGACACATGTTTTTAGGGTAGATACTTCTATTTATTTCATGGGCCACGTCAGTGTTAATCTTAGAATGCTTCCATGGAATTAACTCCTTAAGAAGCCTTGGTGTTGTTAGACAACATACTTACTTACCTAACTTTATCCTAAATCGAACATCTGATTGAGCAACTCTTCAAGAAATCTAAGTAGCTTCGCTTCGAGCCATTGCAGGTGTATGACGCTAAATACCATGATAGGAGTTGTGGTCAGCAGACAAATTATAAGCGATTACCCAACTGAACCAGAATTCTTACAAAATTATAATTTAACTTTATCCTTAATCGAACATTTTATTCAGCAACTCTTCACGAAATCAAACGATTACCCCGGGACTGGACTTGTATGGCATGCTGTCCCAAAATTTCCCGAGAAGGTCGGGACTGGCCGTATAAAATCCAGTCCGGGGAGCAAACCCTACGATTAGGCAAGTGAGGCAGAACCCTTTCAAAATGTCTCCTTGTCACAGGCTGAAGAGGATATACCCGACAGTGGACGACATCGATCTGTTCCCCGGTGGCATGAGCGAGCGACCTTTACAGGGCGGTCTGGTGGGCCCGACCTTTGCGTGCATCATCGCCATACAGTTCCGACAGTTGAGGAAGTGCGACAGATTTTGGTGAGTACCATTGTTGAATTTGTTAAAGTTTGAGAGAGTATTAATCCAGCCTACACTGCCAAACCGAGCCTTGATCGCGTGGCTGTGTTATCACATTGGTTTGACTTCCTATATTGTAGATCATTTTACACGTTATCCAATATAATAGCTAATAGCTAAGAGAAGGGGTGAGTTAAAAGATATCAAAATATGTGATTTTCTCGCTTCGAGCATATGATATTAACCGTTTCCCAATTTCAACGCAACCTAAGGGCCTATGCACACCGCGTATTTTCTGTGGGTACGTTTAAAAAACGTAGCCTGCCCTAACCTAAGAGTGACCAAGTGATCCCTTAAGGGGGTTAATTGGAAATTATCGCGTGCTTTGAATCGCCGTTCTGACTAGATTAAGAAACAATAAGGTCTGATTTTCAGATATATGATTTAGACTATATGATTGTTTATCTGATTTAATCGATACATAATTGCTTAAAATTTCCACGATAATGATTCCATAAATATAATAATAATAATAATTCCAAAGTTGGGTCTTTATTTTCCTTTCTTTACTCAGCTTACTCAAACAATACATTATTTTACGACACAATCGTTAATACTACCTATAGTATTTAATCTTATCTAAAATCTCACTTAATGAACTATAAATAAAACTTCACTAAGTTAGGTATTTATCGAAATTTGTCCAAAAAAGCCATTCCCGAAGAATGTTGCATCTCTTTTTCTCGTGCGCGGAAGGCATAAGCGTGTCTCTGTCTAGAGGGCGTGGTCGACTCGAATCAAGGCATCCCCTTAGCTCATTCAGTGTTCTACAAACGGTTTCTCACATGTAAGTATAGCGGGCAAGGGCAGCGCGCGAATAGTCGACAGTGGATGTGTTATCTAATGAAGCATATGCAATGTTTTAGGTATGAGAACGACAACAACGCCGCCCGCTTCACCGAGCAGCAGCTGTCCGAGATCCGTAAAGTGACGCTCTCAAAGGTTCTTTGCGAGAACTTCGACCAGAACAGCGACATCCAGCGAGCCGCCTTCGACCTGCCTAGCAATTTCTTGTAAGTTTAATCACCTTATAAGATATCGTCAGATATCAACAGAAATATATTCATATCTTCTGTCAACAGTTGAGTCCTGTTAAAATCGCAAAAGTGAAGAGACTTACTGGATGAAAATGTAACCATCAACCTGCCAAACTCATCCGTTTTCCTTATAATTAAAAATCTCACCTTAATACCTGAATGACCTTTTCTCCTTACAACATAGACAAGGTGGTAAAAATCTTTTTAGGTCCCAAGAAAAGGAATTTAAGACATTTATGATATACCTTTAGGTCTTACCCTGCCGCCCTACAACGCATGAGAAACCTGTGATAGGTATTTCTGTATTCACTTAGGGACCATAATACTGCTGCTGGGCACAAGGCATTATCGTAAGTTATGTCAGTTCCCTTTTACAAGATCGCTCAAGGGGTGTAATATTTAGTACCTATAGGAGATTTGTCAGTTTAGCAATGATAACTAAATGATAGCGGTGCTAGTGCGCCGTTTTATAGTAACCAACCGTTGAAACGCAGGAACCCCCGCGTGCCATGCGCATCCCTCCCCAAGGTGGACCTGTCGGCGTGGCGGGAGAGCTCGGCGCAGGGCTGCCTCATCGCCGGCCGCAACGTGCCCGTCGGGGACTCCGCCTTCCCCTCGCCCTGCACATCCTGCATCTGTACTTCTGAAGGGGTGAGTTACTTATCATCGACGATTTATTCGTAGTTCCGTTCGACAGACACTTGATCCTGGCTCAGATTGCGGTTGGATACTGTGGTTGAACTGTTCGTGAATCACGTTATGACCACGACTTCTAAAGGCCGCCACAGCGACAGCGGTACGCTTTACGTGAAGCGAGTGAGCTGTAATATGCAATCTATTAATTTCGTTAAATACATTAGTACACCTGATTACGTTTACGTAGACAGCACAAGGTATTTATTTATTATCATATATAATGTTTTAAGGCCGAAACACACGGAGGCGGTACCGGTTGTAATGTTCGTGCTAATATGAAAGGATCCGCACAAAACGGCACGGCGCGGCGCGGTATTCTGCGCGGACCCTTTCATACTCGTATTAGCCCGAACATTACAACCGGTACCCCCTCCGCGCCGCTCCGCTACCGCTGTCAGTGCATTTCGGCCTTTAAGGATAACATCATTTTTTTCAAATATTTACTAAATGGAAAAACCTAATTCAGACAACTATTTCATTATTTAGCTTAACATTAACATAACTCATTGGTGATTTAGATTATTTTCACTGACACCTTTACTGACTTATTCAATCTATATGTTAATTACCATAAAAGCCCGAAGTGCGGTAAATCCTAGGATATAGATATACACTAGACAACTTAAACACCTCAATCTGTATGAAAACCGATCGTGTCCCTTTTTAGGGTTCCGTACCAAAAAAGGTAAAACAGGAACCCTTATGGTGCGACTCCGTCCGTCCGTCTGTCTGTCTGTGTCTGTCTGTCTGTCTGTCTGTCACAAAGTGAAATATATCACGAACTACTTAAGCTATTAATTTGAAATTTGGAATGATTTTAAATGAGAGTTATCCACGTGCATGGAAAATGAGAAATTTAAATAAACATTTTAATTTTCTATGAAAAATTACGAATATGAGGGGGGGGGGGGGGCAAAAAAAATATTCAACTATTAGGTCAAGTGGGGTATCATATGAAAGAGCTTGAGTTGTACTTTTTGAAACAGTTTTTTTTTTCTACATTGGTAAAAATTTGATTTATGAAGGAAAATGTAAAAAAAAATACCATCCCCCCCCCCCTATCTCCAGTTATCCAAGCGAAAAATATGAAATAATTACTTGTGATTAAGATAAACATAAATATTACTGGAAAAGTATAACTTTTTCTATATGTAGCGTATTTTTTGTTTTATTTTCAAAAATCATTTCCTAGTTAAGTTTGCAATTTAATCAACTTTATAAGTATTTTTTTCTTTTGAAATTCCTATAAGACAATAAATTCCTATAGAAGTACTCTCTTTCAAATAAAAAAATAATAATCGAGATTGGTTCACGTGATGAACAATAATCGCTAAAACACCAACATACATACTAAGCTGATTGCCCTTGCACATTAGTACCAAATGGGGCCGATAGATGGCGCTAAGATTTAAGATTTTTCTAGAATTAATGGGGTTGGGACGGGTATCTTTCAATAGCAGGTCAAAAATAATTCGTGATACAATTGTCTTGGTAGTTCGATGGTCTTGGTGTAAAAGTTATTCGTTGTTTGAAATTGAATTCTGTTGTGTTGGGTTAAAATAAGTAATTTATTTAACAGGCGAAATTTACTTCAGTCTATTTGTCGTCGTATTCGTTGGGCTTTGGCTACGTAATGGGGAAAACTGAAGCGGATCGGCTAGGAAAAAACTAAATAAAATATACTCATTGATACATTGAGGTATTAGAATTCGTTGTTTTCTTTTCTGTTTCATACGAGGGTAATTTATATTTTACGGGTTTATAAAAGCTTAAAGAGAAAAAATTATATGGATGTTGATAATTTTTCTTACTTAATTGAAAATAATTACATCGAAGATGACTGCGTGGATAAATTTCATGCAATTCTTGCTCATCATGCTAGCTACAGAATGAAGGCGTCAAATATAGGGACATTTTCTTAACCTTGAGTTAATTGATGGTTTGTACGGAACCCTCGGTGCGCGAGTCAGACTCGCACTTGACCGGTTTTTTTCTACCTACTGTGACGTCACACGGGCGAATTAGTGATGTGAATTCCCCGTTGTCCGCGCAAAATCGATTCTGCACTAAGGCTTTTTTTAATATTCACGGACAACCGGCTACCACAACAGACGCGCGGAATGTCAGTCGGAGTGCTAACTCGGAGACCGAATTTGGACACGCGAAGTACATAGATTCGCGTGATCTATGGATTTACCGGTAAACCTATAACCAACATGGGTTGGTAAAAGTCCGAAATGCTTTGAAATGATCGTTAAAATTTCTAAAAGCGGCTACTCAGCATTACAATTTGTGCTTTCTACGTTTGACAAGTCAGTATAAATGTTAGAATAACCACATCCATCCCCAGGCTCAATGCGCGTCCCTGCGCATCACCGACTGCGCGCAGCTGCTGCGCGAGTGGACGCGCGAGGCCGTGGCGCGCGACGACGTGTGCGCGGCGCAGTGCGGCGCGCAGCACCACGCGCACGCGCATGCGCCGTCGGCGCGCGCGCCGCGCCGCCCGCTCAACTTCAAGTTCCCAGATCTATCTCCCTTCGTCGCCAAGTGAAGTGTTTGGACGTTAGCTGACGTGATCTTCCTACGTACCGAGACTCTTTTGCATGAACCCTCATTTCGCAGAGGCAAGGCAAGGCAACTTCTAATGCAAGCGAGTCTTTTTCTAATGAAGGAGTATCCGTTTGCCTAGTAACAGGACTTTATAATAGCCTAGTGCATTATCTTTTTGTAACAGTTTACTCAAATGCAGTAGGTATCAAACCACGATTCGAATGGGGGTGACAGTTTTGCCACAAACTTACGTCACAGTGTATATCAAATGACAGCTCCGTCCGTTTGCGTTAATGCCAAGGCTCAATGCTCCCCATTCACTACATATGCGTCGCGTCAACGTTGCTTCAAGGACCACGCGCCCGACACTGAATTCGATACAATGCCTACAGTACCTACGCAAACAGTCCGCTTTTTCGGTACTTTGCGTGTAAAATAACGTTTAGACTACGTGGAGAATGAATGAAATCAGTTTGTTTTTAAAGTGATATCCCATTATTTCAGTGTTTCCGACCATGCGTTTTATTTATTTTTAGGCCACATATGGTCCAACTTTAAAGGCATGTTTACATAACTCTGGATTTGTAGATTTAAGTGCAACTGTGCCTTTACAGGCATTTCAGATCAATAGATCGTTAATGTTGCTTTATGCACATGTGAAAATGTATGTTTATGAACAAAAGTCCAACAAAAAATTGTAGAATAGATTAACGTTGTTGAACCGTCTTTGGCGGTTAAATTAGTTTTATTAAGTGCCGGGAAAACCAATATAGTAGGTTATGCAACTGTCACATAATAGATCTTTAAAACATGAGTGTGTTGTTCTGAAAATAGCCATAAGCAGGTTTCACAATACGAACATGAATGAGTTTCAAATTATTTTCAGTTGCATACATAACTATCCACACAAATATTATAAAACGTGTGATGTGTTCAGCAGCGATGCACGCAGGTCATATTAAATGTAATACGATATTGCGATGAGTAATGACTTAATTATAGAATATCTATTAGTATTTATTTAGATTCCACGACAAACCGCAGCTGTAATGGTGCTCCCACACTGTTATAAGATGTTATATAACATCAACTATTTCCTTTCAATCTTAGTGTTTCATAGCGTTATCCTTGTTACACAGTGGTATATAACATTTATAACAGCCAGTGTAGGAGCACCATAACAGATAAGAGAATTGTTATTGATAGTCATAATACTGGACGCACTGTTTCTGAACGCATCATTGAGATTTTATTATATGTGTGTAGATAAAATAATTTATTAAAAATAAGACCCTCTTTTTAAATTATATGTAGGGAGTAGAAATGAAATACTTTCCAGTCTATTCCGTCCCTTGTGTATTGTAGTCTTATATTTAGTTGCAGAAAATTATATACTCCTTGTTTAAGATTATTTTATAACAAATAATTAAGTAGTTAAATATGTAAAATAAATAGTTGTTATTTATTAGACTAATTTACGATCTGTACATTGTTAAGACATTTCGTTATGGTACAATAACGTGATGCTAACTTTAACAAGAATGTTTCAACAGGTACCAAATTACATTTTTATAATTTTATACTCTTTCGAATTAAATTCTCTTTAATTGTAGCTAAGCATTTATGGCCATCGTTAGCTTTAATTTAATGTGGCGAAAACAAAATTAGGTTATAAGTATTGACATAATAACAAGTTCCAATGAATATACCACAAACTGGTGTCCACTGAATGTTACCAAGACGTACAACTTTCAAAATAAATATAAAATTCATAGTTACCTTAAATCTGCTCGTATTACCGACATGTGCTGTTCTAGTTGTATTAGTTATGTAAACCGTTTTCAACATTTGTCACTGCCTTATTATAGATGTATAAATTATTTCGAAGAAAAAAGCATTGGCCAATAAACAAGGTGTAATGTATGTCTAGATATAGTTTATTAGTTATAGAATCACAAATCTCATCTAGTGACAAAAAACAAGTAAACGAATATCTTGTTTAAAAATGCCGTTTTATTTAAACTATCATTTCTAAACTGAAATATAAAAGCTTATTATGTACAAATCACTTTATTTTGTTGCATATCAAGTCTATTTAGTTTCCTTCTTTTTACAATAAATACATTGCGTTTGAGTATAAAAAAAAGTGTTGCGAAAAACAAACAACACAAAAGTTGACGTTGTTACTTGGTTTCGAATATAAAGTCTTGATTTCAGGCTAGCCCCCGCGGAAGGTAGCGCAGACCTGGGACAACGCCGTTGCGATAACACCAGGCGTACAATTTAGTTTGCACTCTCACTGCCTCTCAGGATCCTGCAACCAATATCTGTATGTTATTGGGTGATAAAGTTATAATTGCCGCGGACATTACGTCACAATGCACCTTCAACCCCATAGTCGTCTCTTACGATATCCATAAGGGTGGTATTCAACTTGTCCAAGATCTTTGTCCAATAGTGTATTTGCGTCTTACATGCACACAATGCACATTTGACAAAGATCTTGGACAAGTGGAATGCCATCCTAAAATAGGAGTAGTGCTTTTTTGACCAGACACCACACGGGACACAAAAAAAATACATACACCCAATTATACACAGGTTCTACAGTTTTGAAAGAAAGAAATATATTTATTTGGTGTGACCAAGACATTATACAGTAGAATTATTTGGGGTTTACCGCTAACAGATAGATAGTTTGCCTTCATTTTATTTTCAACTTTAACCTCATACAAATTAAGTAGTTATTTCTAAATCGGTAGACGTGGGTAACAGTATTCTGAAAATTGCTTTGTTTGTATGAAATTAAAGTTGAAAATAAATGAAGGAAAACTATCTGTCAGTAGTTAACTAACAGTAATCGTACTGTACATGTGTTGGTAAAACTTAAATACACCAAAATGTATGCCACTCAGCATATGATATAAAGGCGCTGGTTTTCAGGGCATCCAGGGTTTTGGCAAGCGGGTTATAAAATTGTATAATACTGACGGATCTTTTACGCTATATTTTTAGTCACAGACGATGCACATGTTTCTAACACACTTGTCAAAAAAGGGGTAGGGTAATAATCTCACTCTAATATCAATTGCTTTCGGAGCAAGGTCATTCGACCGCCAGATATTTATATTAGCAGGCCTGTTCCTCTTGCCGCCTTGGCTGAACTCTGCAATCGCGCACCTCCGGGGTGTCGACACCCGATCGAGCTAGGGACGGAAGAGCGCGTGCTATGCGGCGAGCGTGTGCGTACTGGATACCATGATTTGAATTCTAGCTACCAAGATTTTCGAATATCACCGTTTTGTTGGAACTAGAAAGTAAGTAGTAGAATTTATTCGGGTCCGTATAATATACGGGTACGGCCGTACAATCCACGCCCACGTTTCTTTCTCTCTCTCTCTCTCTCTCTCTTTAGATATGAGGCAGTAAAGGGGGAAAGATATAGCTATAGTAATGGTAGACTCATTTATTCAGTGATATTCGTACCAAATCGGAGAAATCCTAAAGAAAAGTAAGGTCAAGAGTACCCAAAACCGACGAGCATGTATGCAGAATGTAATGAAAGTGAATGAAGCAAGAAAGGTTCGTCAAGATCGTAGCAAGTGGAAATCCGTGATCACTGCCTACCCCTCCGGGAAATAGGCGTTATTATAAGTATGTGTGTATGTATGTATTAGTACCTGTTCAGGCACGGGTGCGTGTCAGTTGGCGGCGACCTCCTTGAACCCGTTGGTGATGGGCACGCTCTCGTTGCTGCGCCGCCACAGCCCGTACACGCGCCCTGGGACGCCCTGGGACAAACAAATGGGATTCCAGTTTTATAGGCAGTGTTTATTGTTGATAACTCAACCGCGCGATTCAGAATGAACTAAGAAATTATTAAAGTCAAAAGTCTGCCGGTATAACTGCAAAAATGGCATTTGCCGGAATCAGGTTATATGCGATAGGTTGATAACATCGTAAACAATAATTTAATACAAAAGCCAAAAGGTAAATAATACTATTGTATAGGCACTGGTCCCACCGCCGGCTAGTAAGCTAGAAAAGTTGGGCGAGTAACGGTTCATTGCGTGCTGACCAGGCACAGTGTGATCAATCGACCTTTATAGATCCGCAATGTAATGCTACTCGCCCAACTTTTCTAGCTTACTAGCCAGCGGTGCCTACTACTAGCCATAAGCATAAAGCCATTGCAGTACGTTGTATTATTGCTCAGCTTAAAAACAAAAGACTATTCAAAGTGTGCTAGGGTAAAAATTATCGGAGTGAATAAGTTGTTATTGGGTTCTAAAATGAGATTCGGTTCACTTTACTTGGAGCAACGTTCGCCCTCTGGACGCCAAGATGTGTCTTGGCGTGTATAGGAACAGTAGATAAACTTCTAACAAAGGTACATCGCACGGCTGCACACATGCACGCGTGTTCGGTACGCACACACACATAGCCTTCGGGAATGATGGAGAATGCTTCAATCGGCGCCGTTGCAGTGTTCGCTCGTTCTCACTCACTACGTCAAAGGAAGCCGCCTCGTAGGTATGAAGACAGCGAGCCACCAGTGCCACGATATCAAAAGGAGCCGAATAGGCTTGTAACTAAGCACCTACCAACCTAGAGCAGTTTAGCAACTATTATACTTACTAGGAAATATTTTAGGCATAGGAAATATTAAAATATTCCATGAAGTGGGAAACTAAAAACACATACCCAACTATCTATAATATACAATATTGTCTATTAAACTGTAACAGAAATACTTTGCATACTTAAAAGCAAAATTAGTATTATAGGTATGCCAAGCCACAAACTTGACACAGCCCTGCGCATCGAGCGAAAGTAGGTAACGAACGCTCCTAAACGGCCTCATATTCCCTACTGTATTATTCTTCTATACTGTGGCCAAGAACACCTAAAGGTGTGTTGCGTTGTCGTGCCCACAACGCCAATTACGACTATAGGTGTCATGGTGTACACTGTCAGTCAGTTTCATGCTTTCAAGTAAAGTCCATGTTCACACTCTTAAAATAAAAGTCGGCGTGTCAGTGTCACGTTAGTATGTGAAGAAAGGCGACCAAAAGGCTGCGGCGGCACCGTTCCGCTAAGCTCTTATGCTATGCCGATCAAAATTATGTCACCGGCCAATGCCAACACAACAAACCCAATGAGTAAGAAATTCGTTGACTCGGGTCCGTGCCATCGGAATTCGAGTAACAAATCAAACAAGTAAAATACGTTGTATCACCGGCATCAGACGTATTTAAGATGGTTCGACGACCATACAAAACGTCTTTTGACATTCGCAGGGTAATGGCGTGATATTTTAAGAAACTCGTGAAAAAAAAAACTCATAAATTGGCTCTCCATTTGCGCAAAATTCCCCATTTCCTAGAATAAACTTGTATAAACTAGAATCATTTGAGAATAATCGTTTTCCCAAAACTATCACGTGACAAACTAATTTCTCAAATTATTCTAGTTTTTATACAAGTTTATTCTGGGAAAGAGGAAATTTCGCGCAAACGGAATGCCAATTTATGAAAGTGTGTTATATAAGTTTCTTAAAATATCACGCCGTTAGCCTGCGAATGTCAATAAACGTTTTGCATGGCCGTCGAACCACCTTAAACCAGAGGAGCTTACCTGCCACAGCCGCACAGTGCCGTCCTCAGAGCCGGTCGCGTACAGCTCCCCGTCCGGCGACCACCGCACACAGTGCACCGGACCGAAGTGCCCTTTGTTACACTCTGAAAGACGAGGTTAACATATTAAACGTACTCATCATTCATCATCATCAAACACCGGATTGACGGGGGCAAATCTGTACTGACGTTTAATAGTGCGAGGACACATAAAATTTTTTTTTTTTTTTTAGTTGACATCGATAAAAATGGCCTACAACCGTTGTGTAATTTTAAGAATTTGAATGAAGGAAACGACAGATTTACACAAATATAAACTTTTTGGGGAATTAACTTCTTTATCTGAATGGTCAGCTTTCCATTAAGATGAACGACCTTTTTTCTAGTTGATATCGATAAAAATGGCCTATAACCGTTGTGTAATTTTAAGAATTTGAATTAAGAAGGAAACGACAGATGTACACTTTGTCAAATTAAATCACTATAAGGGAGAGTGACGCGCGAGATGGTACGATGTCAACCATTTAAATTTAGAACCCATTGTTATGACATTCATGCAAAAGAGTGTAGACTTGTCATTGCATATCTCTGTCTCTGTTCTGCGATGTTGACACTGTTGACAGACTGCAGTTAACTAAATTAGGAATAGATATTTCACGACACAATGTCAAACTGGCAAGCCACAAATGAGAAGGTTAATTTCGAATAACAAAGTATGACCCCTCGTGGCGTTGTCAGTAATTGCTTGCTTTCTAACATTGAGGTCTCGGGATCTAATCCCAGACAACGGTCTTTTTTGTGTATTGATATATGTTTAGTTATTGGTATGTTTGGTATTAGAATAACTACAACTTAGAAAAGTTAAAAACCCCCGACATTTTAATTTCAAAGTTCAATACCTTTGCGTCGGGGGTTAAAAATAAGTAAATCCACGGAAGTCCTATTTTCCTGAACCAGAATGATTACAAATCACAGTAGAAGTAGCAGAAAACGAGTTAGTGTTCCCGCTTTTTTGAATAGGATAATATATAACTATTCAAAAAAGCGGGAAACCTAATTAGTTTTCTACTACTTCTACTGTGATTTGTAATCATTCTGGTTCAGAAAAATAGGACTCGTGGATTTACTTATTTTTATTGGAACAATGTCTTCATATATATTTATATTGATTTAGACTTTCACGATTTGCGTGTAATTAACGTATTCATTTACATCTTTTAGGTTTCGGATGTGAGATGACGATATTGTGACACATCCCAAACGTCGAGAGACCTCAAATAGGTAAATGACATAAGTTATCTTCATTTAAGTAATGTGAATGAACCCTAATAAATAAAATCCAATATTTATGTAAAATAATTAGGTATAATATTGATTATAAAAGTAAATTCAAAATGTATGGTTAATAATGCGTGTAACCGCCGTCTGCGTCTATAACAGCCTGTAGTCTGTCCCTCATTGAGCCGACGAGACGTTGACATATGTCAGTTCCTCGCATTTCCTCCCAAATCTCATTACAGTGTCTGGAAATCGCTTCCTTGGTTCTATCATGGCGATGATCCCACCGTTGAACCATTAAGCCCCAAAGGTTTTCTATTGGGTTCAAATCAGGTGACATTGCGGGCCAAGGCATGGATTTAATATCCTGATGTCGACTGAAGCATTCCCGAGTGACCCGTGCCGTATGTATGGGACAATTGTCTTGGATAAAATCTATTTGGGGAAAGTCCGATTCTGGATATACGTTTCTGACAGTTGGCAGCATCACTTCGTCCAGTAACTCCACGTAAACATTGGCATTATCCCGTGTGGGTATGAAGTGAAGTTCACCGACACCGTCACCAGACATCCATCCCCATAGATATTTCGAAGAAGAGCCCTTTGCTCGTTGGACAAACATGACCGTCGACCTGAATTATTACGGCGGTGATCACGAACCGTCCCTTCGTCAGCGTATCTTCTCACCCACAGATTCACGGTATTGCGCTGGAAATAAATACTTGTTAGTATACTTCTATAATATATAACGTTGAAAATGACGGCAACAAGGCAGAAAAGGATAATCAAACTCCAAATAATATAATTAAGTTTAGAAATAAAAATACTTACAGTTACTCCCAAATTTCGAGAATTCTCAGAAATTGTATTTCCCGCTTGATACTGGGCAACAATTTCAGCTCTTTCCATTTCTTCTGGAAATTTTACTTCTTCACACGCATCAGAACAGTAATATGAAAGAATATCATTTGGAAATTGACATTGACATGACATTTATCAGTCATATAATAACTTTAAAAGTTTTAATGCCTAAACTGAGGAAGTTACAAATACTTGTGACATTTGAGTACAAAACGTAATTCCTTCCATTTTGGTACGACAAGGTTCTAAGTATGCTCAACATTTTCATGGGCCGACTGTACACAAATATAAACTTTTTGGGGAATTAACTTCTTTATCTGAATTTAATGACTTAAAACTTTCCATGAAGATGAACGATCTTTTTCCTTGCGAGGCATTTTTAACCGACTTAAAAAAACAAAAAGGTAGGGCTTAATTGGTCGCAATGCTCAATAATATTGTTGTAGTGGATGAATTACCAATTCAATGTAATTTCAAAGCTTGTTAAAAGTTACTTGACACAGATCAGATATTGGTTGTTTATATGTAGTTGCGATAAGTATAAATGAAAGAGGTGTGCACATGATTAAAAAATTAAAAGAATTCAAACTTAGCCATTAGTTATGATAATGATGGTTAAAAATTGATTTTTATAGACGTCGATAAACTTAGTCGATTTTTAATTAATCACTAGCACTGGTAAATTTTTGTCCCCTTATTTCATCGACAAACCTTTTACCGACTGCATTGTTTCGCAGAATTTTTATTAAATCGAATTTTTGTAACTCAGAAACCGTTAACTTTTTAGATACAGCTAAAAGGTAATTCTGTAGAACCCATTAGGTCAGGTTAGGTTTGTTTTATAAGTCTACTGATTCTGAAAAAAATGGTTTTCGATCAAATTAAACTTCTGCGAAACATACATTCGATGGAACATTTGTCGGTAAAACAAGGTACAACCCTCGAAAATACACACCGATTATCATCTCGCATAACAAAGGTTAACTGTGATAATCGTGGCATAGTATATTCATAGTCATTAGCAGTGATCGGATTAGGTAGTGCCATTTCACGAGACCTCGGTGCGTAAGCTTAGTATGGATATAGCTTTTAACCCCGAGATTTCATATGAGAAGTTTAAAGTTACATCATTTTCATATTACATTTGGTTTGCCGGACTACTTATACTTACTACTTCATTTTTTGTTACAATTTATTGATAGTAAGCATCTAATGTCTAAATATTAAATTGTAAAATATCTTCGCAAAGAATATTTAAAGGAGAGTAACAAAGCTATCATGTAGCGACGAACCATTTTAAGACTTAATCAGTTTTTTGATTGACGATTGATTGAATACAATTGACGTTGTCATTGGCAAAATATCTCATATCGACTTATTAGGTACGTGTTTTAAGGTTACGTATGTTCTTCGGTTGGTTTAAGTTTGCACGCATTATTTAGTGACTGTTTTAATCAACGACTTTGGGTTGTTTACTGGACTCTGTGATCATCTTATTGCGACTATTTTGGCTGACCCTAACTGGACTCCGATTTGGTGTTCTGCCTTTTCGCAGAACTTTTTTGGCCGAATTTAATTTGCCAACTAACGTTTCGCCGACGATTCACTTTGACAACTAACGATTACCCAAATTTTATATGACAACTTTTTAATTCGCAGAATTATTATAAAGCGGATTATTATAACGCCTTTACACTTTTGGCAGACTCATCATTTGTCTAATCTTTCACTTGGTCGAACAACTCTTGGACGAATAACGTTTAGTTGATGCAACAGTTCCCTTTTCATACATGAGTCAAGATACAAATAAGAAAAGATACTAGCATATTCTTTGATTGGAAATATTAAATTTATAAATAGAAATGTGACAACAGGGATTTTACAAAATTCATAGAATTCAAAACAAACTAACTAGGGATAATAACAAGTAATTTTACATCAACAACAGAAACGAACCGCTCAAGTTATTCAAAGAACAACGGCAACAGGAACAGCAGGGACTTAGTGGCAAAACCGACTCGGATCGCGGATAGGTTAGAAGACGAAGGGTTCGAGGTTTTTTTTTATAAAACAGCGGAAATACTTGTTTCGATTTACATTTGATTTGACTAAGTGAAGAGTTGTTGGTTTAAATAAAAACAGTATTAGACCTTCCTATCTAACTGAACATGCCTCGGCAAACCAAGGAAGAAACTGTTCTCAGTTGTATTTAATCCTATCCCTATTTAATGTACGAATCGACAAGACATTTAATATATTGTACGTCAGGCAAAATTTCTGTGAAAAATGTCTAGGAATCCCAAGTCTTATCCATGTTATGCACAATGTTTAAGGTCATTCACCCGAAATGGCACTACCTAATCCGATCACTGGTCATTAGTGCCATAATTAATTTAAATTTGTACCGTATATAAACAACTAGCTTCTGCCCGAGCCTCCGTCCGCGTGGAACTCGTTTATATCGTAGCTCCATACAAACTTTCACCCCCTTAGGGCATCCCCTAAATCCGGGAAAAAAAGTATCCTATGTCCTTGGAGGAGGAGGAGGCTGCCCACGACAGGGATATGTGGAAGAAAAAGAGACCTTTGCCCAGCAGCGAGACACTTAGGGCTCTTAATAATAATATGGACATTTGGGATGGACATAGGCTATATTTTATCTCGCAGCTTCCCCTGTGTTCTCTACAATACGTGAACGGAGGCTCGCGTGCACCTGCTATCTAAAGCTTGCTCCACACTATGGGCCATCATGGCCCATCATACAGGACGCAACTATGCGTTAATGGGAGTAATACATATTTACGTCTCGTTCCACCGCATAACCGCGTCCTATATGATGGGCCATGATGGGCCATTGTGTGGAGCATTCATAATAAGTTGTCAGACAAACTCACCTAGCTCAGTGCCGGTGTTATAATCGAACTTGTAGACCTTAAGGTCCTCTCCGCCGCACACAAAAGTGGCGCGCGAGGGCGCCAGAGACGCGGAGTAGCATTTCGTGGGCACAGCCACCTCGCGCATCCTGCGCATTGTGTCCGTGGAATAGAATGACACGTTTGTACCTGCGGGAAAAACAAAAAATATATGTCATACTTACATTGGAATAGGCTATTAACTTAAGAGTTCGCTGTAAGCTCGGCCGAATTTCACCTTCCCATACAAACGTAGTTACGCTCTCATTTTAAAACTACGTGTTGGATTGTGACGAAACTTTGCATATACAATGACATGAAGTAATTAGTAATCTATGTCTGTAATTAGTTTATATGATTCCAGTTTATAAAACAAACGAAATACAGCAAAAACAAGTTTTGTATGAAAAACTTAAATTCGCTGTATTTTTTTTACTATGTATCTGAAGCTACATAAACTAATTACAGACATAGATATACCTCATGCCATTGTATATGCAAAGTTTCGTTACAATCCAACACGTAGTTTGAAAATGAGAGCGTAACTACGTTTGTATGGAGAATCGAGCTTACTGCGGACTCTTAAGGGAGTTATAATACGGGTGTAGACTCAAAATGTATTCTTACTCCAAAAGAAAGAAGGCAAAACAATATGCTTAGAGAGAAAAGGCTCGCAGATCGTGACGTCCCGATCTGCGAGTGTCATAGTAAATGACAAGTGTTTCATATGAAGGTGCGTTTTGTGGAAAAGGGACAGAATATACCCCCTCCTAAAACTTTGGGCATTTATAATTTTGTGATTATTTAAGGGGGCTACTTTACTTTTTTCTCCTTTTGACCATATTTTTAATCCTGTTCAGGGAAAATTCAACATTATTGGTTATTTTATTTGGTGTCTACACCCCTATTAATAATGATTTGAAATGAAAAAAAAGTTCGAAATGTAATATTATATGAGTATGCGTAAAATGATACGTGAACAATTCCTATACAAAATTTTGTGATAGAATCTTCACTTTATTTCAATACTGATACACGGCTTTAAATACTAATAGAAGCAAATATGTATAAAACTTTACTATTTCAGATATTTATCGACTAAACAGTAATTTCCGAAGAGCTTTGCATTTGTTTTTCGTGTCGTTCAACTTAACGTGTGACACCCGGGGCCAAGGTTTACGAGAATTGAGGAACCACCTTAATGTTGATTATCGAACAATTTCATGGTCAAGCTAAGCCGCGACATTTCAAGTTTAGAAGTTAGGTACGTTATAATCCAATCACCGAAGGGGTTAGGTTTAGGTTGCATAATAATCCTACATGTCCGTGAAACCTTGCATAATAATCCTACATGTCCGTGAAACCTTGCATAATAATCCTACATGTCCGTGAAACCTTGCATAATAATCCTACATGTCCGTGAAACCTTGCATAATAATCCTATATGTCCGTGAAACCTTGCATAATAATCCTACATGTCCGTGAAACCTTGCACTTCAGACTTAGCTCATAAATAAAAGTAGGAACATTAGAAGCAGATCAGAAGTTTTATAAAACGAAATTAAAATAAAATTGGTGATGTGCACACAATTTCAAAACACTCAGACGATACCAATTCGTGCAGATTTTTGGCTTTTAAAGGACAGGATTACAGTAAGTTTTTGTCGTTCGTAACTGCGCGATCCAAGTATATAAGTCATGTTAAAATAACAAATTCATCGTAAACGCTTTAAGCCAGCATAGCTACAGTACGACTTTTAAAGCGATATTAGTACATGTAAAGTAATTGTTCAATGAATAGATAAGAACTCACCATGTGCTACTGTCAAAATTGCTCCATCCCTTGACAGTTCTAAGCTGTTCGGGATAGACGTAAACTCTATTTTGTTCACCTCCTGAAACACAAGGAGTATACTCGTTAGAGAAAAGCAGTTTTACACGAAAAAGCGTTATCCAGTTATACAATAGAATATAATAGAATATAGAAAAGTTTATTTGCTTGGGCACACAATGCAAAATGGAACGAAGAATAAAAAAAATACTTGTGTACCAGCCAAAAGTACAAGTTGAACCTGCCCAGTATTCCTGTCCCAATCGCGCATGGTCATGTCATCGCTGACACTGGCGATCCGCGAATTATGCAGTGAAACCGCGTGTCCGGTGCTGCTCGCGTGCGTGCTGAACTGTTCCATGGAACCACTAACAAGAACGTGTTATATCTACGTTCGCTCACCTGTCCAGTGTTCCTGTCCCAGACACGCATGGTCATGTCATTGCTGACACTGGCAATCCGCAAATTATGCAGTGAAACCGCGTGTCCGGTGCTGCTCGCGTGCGCGCTGAACTGCTCCATGGAATCACTAACACGTGTTATATCTACGTTCGCTCACCTGTCCAGTGTTCCTGTCTCAGACACGCATGGTCATGTCATCGCTGACACTGGCGATCCGCGAATTATGCAGTGAAACCGCGTGTCCGGTGCTGCTCGCGTGCGCGCTGAACAGCTCCATGGAATCACTAACACGTGTTATATCTACGTTCGCTCACCTGTCCAGTGTTCCTGTCCCAGACACGCATGGTCATGTCAGCGCTGACACTGGCGATCCGCGAATTATGCAGGAAAAACGCGTGTCGGATGCTGATCGCGTGCGCGTTCAACTGTTCCATGGAAACACTTACACGTTTTATATCTACGTTGGCTCACCTGCCCAGTATTCCTGTCCCAAACGCGCATGGTCATGTCATCACTGACGCTGGCAATCCGCGAAGTGGATGCTGTTTGCGTGCGCGTTCAACTGTTCCTTGGAAACACTAACGTGTTATATCTGCGTTGACTCACTTGTCCAGTATTCCTGTCCCAAACGCGCATGGTCATATCATCACTGACGCTGGCAATCCGCGAAGTGGATGCTGTTTGCGTGCGCGTTCAACTGTTCCTTGGAAACACTAACGTGTTATATCTGCGTTGACTCACCTGTCCAGTATTCCTGTCCCAAACGCGCATGGTCATGTCATCGCTGACGCTGGCGATCCGCGAATTGTGGAGGAAAACCGCGTGTCTGATGCTACTCGCGTGCGCGCTGAACTTTTCCACGGCTGGAAAATAATAAATCTTTATGCCCTATTCATAAACGATTACCAAACCCATTTTAGCGAAAATGCTGATAGATCTTATTGTTTTAGAGTGAATCATCCTTTTTGTGTTTCTGCAGAAAAAAAACTGTGATTTTATAGGATTAAATTCCACTTAGACAGAATTCCAATAAGAAAAAGTTTTTTTGACCCTTTTATTTGTCTCTTCGCCATTTGCGTGTCCGAGAAAGAGACAAAACACATTTTAATTAACAGAGGCTTGTTAAGCTTATGAATAGGCGGGTATGTGTTTACCGTTGATGAGTAAATCAAGAGTCCCAAAAATTACTACACAATGACGCGTCCTTGAAAATGAAAACAATAAGCCTGTTATTTAGTTACACTAAAGAGGTCTCTGTATTACTCATTTTGTATGGCAGTCAGATCTCTATAAAGCTAAATGAAAACAGTCCCCATAGATGGTAGCAATGCAGCATTGAAGTGCACGCAAGAGACCTACAGCTCCTAAAAGCTTGTATATAGCCAACTTGAGGACCTCTACCGATTTGAGATGAAGGAAGTAGGTAGCATTATAATACCCAGTAATTATGTTACCATAAATGCATTTGCTTTCGGCAAGGACTTTGACACAATAGACTTTGTTGTGATCTCAAGGAAAATAGTATTTTCCTGTATCAGTCTGATATTGTTTGAAAGATGTCCATTGCCCAATATAGAAACGCAGTCACTATATAAGGATGTGGCCACGACTTCGGCCGGCAGCGATGCGCCATACGTGCGAGCGAAAGATCGGACTTTCGCTCACACGCGTGTATGGAAAAGTTTCATAATTCCATGGAAAAAACAATGTTTAATTTAATTCAATTGATAAATGATATTTTTCCTAAATGTGAAAAGTCCTCTGATTTACAGCAATTAATAGCAACAAGAATGATTTTAATTGATGAAACGAAATTCGACGATTCGAAATCTGTATGAGATGAAGGTGCCGAAGGCGACGAGCTACGAATTGTTAAAATGACGAACTTAGTGTAAGGTTGAGGATTACGAGTATCGAGCTATCAACACAACGAATCTTGAAATCAATAAAGGGTCGGCAACGCGCTTGATTCTTCTGCAATCATAAGCGTCCTTAGGCTACGGTGTCTGCTTAACATCAGACAAACTGTACGCTTATTTGCCACCTTCATTGTAAAAAAAACAGTATAGAATTATTAACTCACGTCCAGCCTCAGGCTTGTTCAAATCGAACACCCTAATAAGTTTCTCATTGCTCGCCGTGAGGAGCATCGTGTCGTCGGCATTAAAGTTGACGCTCTTCACTATGTGGTCGTGGTCGAATGTGTGCACCACCTCACCGTAACGGGCGTCCCAAATTTTTGCTGAAAATAAACAGCGCTGTTACTCGCTACGCGCTAATGCGGCTCACCCCGCCGGTCACCCGTCACTAAACTAGACCTCAACCTACGCTTAGTTACTACGTATCGCGATGTCAAGATATATTTGTGGATGAGCGTTGAGGTGAGCTTAAAACAAGTTACCGAATAGGGGGGCTGGTTGGTTTACTACATGTGCCAAATCTTGGGTATAGGGTTCACTGTGATGACTTTCATCCAGATGTGTAATAAAGAGGAAAAAAAAAAAAAAATGTCATAGTTGGTTAACCATATACAGGTCATATTATCCTACTAATATTAAAAATGCGAAAGTTTGGATGTTTGTTACTCAATCAAGCTTAAACGGCTCAACCGATTTGGATGAAATTTAGCACGAAGATAGTTTATGGCGGGTGGCGCAGGACCGGTCATTGTGACACTCTTTGGGGGAGGCCTATGTCCAGCAGTAGACGTCTTTCGGCTGATATACCTAATGATGATAGTTTATGGCCTAGATCAAAATATAGGATAGTTTTTATCCCGGGTCCATGCAGACTTAAGTCGCTGGCGGAACCTAGTATATTAATAATAGTAATTAATTAATAGTAGTAACTCTATAGTTAACAATGTCATATTACAATATCTCTCCACCAGCATAAAAAGTTCAAAAAACTATATGCCGACTACGGAACACCAAGTGAAAAAAAAAATGTTTTCATTCAAAGGTAAAATACATCAAAATCGGTTCATTATTTTAAACGGTACGGTGGTACGTAAATACAAACATAGACTGCTTTGAACATATCCCTTCCTTTCGGCTGTCGTAGTCTGGCGAAAAGGATCGTCCTAAACGATTTACGACGTCAGGTTGAAACTTTCGATAATGACCGCACGTAGTATATCGTCGACCGTAGGTTTAATTCTCTTTTTTTATACATCATTCATATATTTTTATACAGCTGGGTTGGGCGGCATTTAATAAACTGGACGACATCCTCAAGTCCACCGAGGTTCCACAATGCCTGAAGATTCGCCTCTTTAACCAATGTAGGATGACCCGGGACTGCCCACTATGACTTACGGTGCCGAGACATGGAGCGCGCCATGCTCGGTCTCAAACTTCAAGAGCGAGTGAGGAATGTTGAGATCCGACGTCGCACTAACGTGCGCGACGTTGGAGATAACATTACCACACTCAAGTGGTTGGGCTGGACACCTTGCCAGGCAGAATTATGGTAGGTGGACCAAAAAGGTGTCAGATTGGTGGCCACTTCTAGGTAAAAGGAGCGCCGGCCGTCCATCAGCTCGATGAGTGGACGATATTAGGAAGATTGCGGGTCACTTCTGTATAAGATTAGCTGAGGATAGGGACGGGTGGCGTACTCGAAGAGAGGCCTGTTATCAGCAGTGGGCGATTACGGGTTGAAAATTATGATTGCCAGAATCGCTACGCTCGTAGCCGATCCCGTGGTTTTCCTCGTATGTAGCGGAAAGCGACTACGACGGTCTGACGCATATGTGTCGTCATGGGCCCTGAATGTGTTAAGGTAATCGTCATTCTCCTAGCGTTATTCCCGGTTGTGCCCCTAAAGGAGACCGGGGGCCGCTTTGACACCTAATCCCAAGATTTGGCATAGCTAGTTTTCCGAAAGCGACTGCCATCTGACCTTCCAACCCAGAGGGTAGGCCGTAGGTTCAATTGAGGTAAGGAACAAAAGAATATTTTTCAATCCAGGTTAATTAACTTTTGTTATTATATTCCATCGGATTTTTACTCGACATTATTTTTCGGCAATAATTGTATTACAATTACCATCAAATTGATCATCCATACTATCCATACTAATATTATAAAGTGTGTCGGTCTGTCTGTAAGCTCTTCACGCTTAAACCGCTGAACCGATTAAGATTAAATTTGGTATGGAGATGGGACATTTTTAACCCGGAAATCATCCCCTAAGGAGGTGAAATGGGGGGCGAAAGTTTATATGGAACTACGATATAAACGAGGTCCACGCAGACGGAGTTGCGCGCAGAAGCTAATATATAAATTATGATATTATTTAAAATGCAACACTCGAAAACTATCTGAAAATCATAAGTCCTCGTTAGCATTTACATAAGATTTAAACAGCACATGTACGCGAGGGACAACGCCTCGTGATTATCTACGTAGTCAATCCGGAATCGACATTTACGACCACATACATATGACGCGTGAATCGGGGGACCGTATGATCGGCGAACTGTTGTTATGTTCAGATATTGTGGCCCAAACACAAATGCTCAGCTTTTAGGCCCAGATGTATTGATTGGTGATTGTACTTTGAATAAACTGTTATTTTTACTGTATCTGTGTATACTGTGTCAAGTGCTCTAAACACACGACTCTAATGTCAACACACAGGCTGTCTAGATCATTTTGAGGGTGTTATTTTTCGTATTTATTATTTGAGATATTGCCAGAGATGCCAGTTATTTTATAAACGCCCTCTGACTTTTAATCGGCGTTTTCTCTCTCTAACAAGCAATATTAAAACGGCTGTAGCTTCGTAATTTTTTGAGATATCTGAATGGGGTTTTCGTCACTAGGCATATTTTTTGCCTTCTTTTGGAGTAATCATTAATTTTAAACAATCCAATTGTAACATAAATTTAAAACACCACAACGCAACAAACACAGCTAAGGGTGGTATTCCACTTGCATCTCACTCACTCTTTATGCAAAATGTGAACGCAAATACACATTGGACACATGGAATACCACCCTAAGAACCATCTCAACAGACATAGCTCTTGATTTACAAAAAATCACACTCAAATTGGTTCATCCATTTGGCGGCTGTTATACCAAAAATATGCCTTACACATTAATTTTCGTTGGGGGTTAAAATAATCATTTTCATTAATTATCAACGTTTTCTGGGGGACGCTTTGGTTCACCTAATTTTTTGAGTCCTATTATTGGAAGTCCGAATGTTCTTCATAAAATTTTACACCGTAATAATCGTTAGTCCTAATGATTTTTATTCCTAACGATCGTAAGCCATAACCATTTGAAGTCATAATGACAATAATCATAATTTTCTCATATCCTAATATTTATTTTCATATTTTTTTTTCATCGTAACACTCAGTTGTCCGTTTTCGTCGTCGTAGTCGTCGGCAGCGGCCGGCGAAGCGCCAGAACGGACTTTTTTTTATTAAGCGAAAGCGTTCATTCATTAGGAAAAACAAAATTAGAAGTCGAAGTATGTTCTTAGTATCATATTAGGAGTAACAAAATTATGATGAATGTCTGTTAGGAAGAAAACTGTTATGATTAACAAAATTATGACTTCAAGCAAGTTCTTAGTAATGAAATTATGAAGAAAATTTTTAGGACAACTGATCATTATGACTTCCGATGATAGTTACAGAAATTTAGGAACAAAAAACTTTAATTTTCGTAGTTTCTAGTAGTAGTAGTTCATGCAAGACAAATCCTAAGGATTTGATCTAAGGATCAACAAGGTAAATTACTATAAAAACAATAGAACTGAAAAAGTGAACCTGGGGTATGTAAATATTCTTCATATTGCACAATAAGTGTCTTTCTCTATAGAACATACTACTCATGAGACATGTCTAAAATACTACTAATAAAAATTGCGAAGAGTTCGAAACATGTAGCCTGTCGTGATATTTCATGCGTGAGTTTAAGCGTGGATTTATTAGTAATATTTACTACTATATGTTTAATGCCTGAAGAAAGGTTATGAAGAAGGAAATTGCAAATTTTGTAAATTAGACAATATTGAATCAATGAAAGCTGAATTGGCCAATACTAGTTTGTTACCAGTATTCTACTAAGTTTCATACCTGAGAAGTCAGCAGCCCCACTGGCTGCCAGGTTGGCATTTTGTGTCAAAGCAACTCCCCACACAGCACCCTTGTGGCCCTCGAAGGTGCCAATCCAATCACCTGTCTCACCTTGCCGCATCATAGGCTTGCCATCTACAATGGAATTCATAATTATGTACTGACACATGCATTATTTATAGACATTGACTTTGAAATAAGATACCTTTAAATGGACGGGTATAATCAAGCTTTGCTATATGGAAATGCTTTTTAAGTGCTGCTTGGAAATATATGTTGGGTTCTGTAGCAGGGAAATTATGTGACAAGAAATATCATCTCTGACCAACTTCAATTTAGAATAGAATAGAATAGTAGTTTATTGCCACACAACATACCAGATACAGAGAAAACATAAAAACATACTAAACTGAACAATAAAAAAACTAAATCTAGTATATCTGTGCGACAATAGGAATGAACTCAGCATTTGGTGCGGCACAGACTAGCTGCACACAGCGCTGGTTTTCAGTTCACCCCTAGTGACAACCAGTTTACAATATGGTGGATGGGATAAAAGAACATTAGAAAAAATTAGAACAAGTCTCAATGGGCTTTTAAAGATATTATACTTACATCTAAACAATGGACACCTTTACCAAGATACGAAGTTAAAAACTACATTTTAGGGGATTAAAAGTCTCTTTGTATGTCAAATAATAATTTTCGAAGTCAACAGGCATATTACATGCACCTATGAGGTACAGTCAGCATCTGAAGGATTATAGTTTTAGCCCTTTACTTGCTTGGCTTGCGTATCGTGAGCTTATTACATTGAAGTGTATTTTTTTTTTATTGTGATTAATGTTCATTTTGATTTGGTAAATTTCTATGTTGCAAAGGGCTAGTGTCCAAATATATTGTAACACATCTTTACTGCAAAATTAATGAAAACATATGTTGAGTGCTACTGTCTATATAATGCTGACTGTACTAATGTACAGGTGTTAATACACCAAGTGGCAAAAAGCGGAAAATGTATTATAGCAAGTATTTATAGCAAGTGTACCAAACATATCTGTAAAATGAGAACAAATAGACAAACTATTGACTCTATTTAAGGAAACAATGTTCTCAAACGAAGGTTGCTCTATTCCTGACTAAGATCATTTTATCACAAGCAGCTAATAATAGCCATGTACATGTCAAACAATACCTATAATTGCAATTTAATGTTGCAACCAAAGTGTTTTCCTCGATAGTGTAATGAAAGTAATCTGTTTTCTTGGGTCTTGAGGTATAAACATTAATGTCAAGATCTCCATGGAGCCTTGAGCAAGTACAAGGTAACCCAGAACAAGTGAAATGTCAACATGTGAAACAGAAAAGCAACAATTCGGACAGTGACACACTGAACGAACACAAAGGCCTATAACTTAAAAGTCATGTCAACATCGTGAACAAAAAGCACGGCGCGACATCAAGGCAAGCGGCTGCGAGACACATACGAGCGGATATTCAAGGCACTTCCTGCACGCCCGGAAAGAGAAGGTCATCACATACCTAGAATGCACGCCGGCCGACTGGACCGGTCCACGAAAACAAGAAAAGTGAAGGCCTTTCCATCATATCTTAACCTCCCAACATCTGTCACGGCGAATCCCAAACAAACACACTCAAACACATTTGCAGGTCTTCCACCCACGACTAGGCCAAGGCGAAAGGGCACATCCAGTGCAAAGCAGCCGTTAGTACTCACCTTTGCAGGCAGAAATCAAATAATACCCATCCTTGGTAACGTCACTAAAGTCCAAATGCACGACTGGTCTAGTATGGCCACCACATGTGAGAGGAACTTGTTTAAATGTTGTCATTTTTATTAATTTTGTTTGTTGTACTTTTGGAAAATAAAACTAATATCTTTGTTAACTAAAATTAACCTAATGAGTCTGATCGAACTGAATGTTGACAACCGACTGACGGAAAAGTGCAAAGCAGTGTTGCTATACAAGAGGCCATATAAAGTACCAGTAACTAAAGTAAAAAAAAAAGATCACCACCCTACTTGTGTTAAATAGAAGTTATTTTACAATAACAATTTATTAATAAACTTGAATAAACTAAACAGTTGGCGGTTGGTGAAACTGATAACGATTGAAGGATTTTCTATAAAATTGGTCGCTCGGACTGATCGCGATCTGTCAAATTGTTATTACTACTGTATCTGTGGAAATGTCGTGGCTCTTCTGACGTGTCTGCGACCCATGTTAATTTGTCAAATCAAAACTTGTTAGTTGAAGAGCAAAAAGTCGAAATTGTTGGGTGTTTTGAGGAAGCTCCTCGAACAGACTGCAACCATGGATTTCTTCACATCAATACCAACTCACATTGACTACGTGGGCCAAGCAAAAGCAGAAAAACTGTACAGAGCTATCATAACACTGTTCAGCATCGTTGGCTTCGTTTGGGGATATATTGTACAGCAGTTCTCTCAATCAGTCTATATCCTGGGCGCTGGTTTCTTATTGGCCGCAATCTTGACCGTGCCACCGTGGCCTATGTACCGCAGAAACCCTTTGAACTGGCAGAATCCTAAGAACGCAGAAGAAAAACCAGCAGGCAAGAAAGGAAAAAAATAATTGTAATACGGTGTTGTTCCAATGTTGTTGAAATAAATAGATTTTAAGACAGTCAAGTTTTATTTATTTAAATTATTACATCTTTGGTGTTATTTCCTTGCTGATTCAACACATTCAACAACTTTCAATATTATCTGGTGTTCCGATTCACACATGCTTGCTGCCACTGCTTGCTATTTTAAACAGTGAATCTATTATAGTCAGCATCAGATAGATGGTAGCAACCAAAGTGACCGTATGAATATTGTAACACATCTTTAGTCCTATTGTAATAAACTTCGGCTATATTTGGCGACTTTCATTGCTGCTATTTATTTTGATGATGACAGTACATGGGCTTATCTGTAACTTATTTATTACTATTGTGGATACTTAGCAGTAGTAGACAGACCTTAGGCAGTCTTAAAAATAACTCCTATAGTGAGTGGCTTCAAACTGCACCTAGGAGACAATTTATTAATCACAAATGGTCTAAAAGTTAAAATAACAGATACAGTACAGGGCAAGCTGTTTCATAATGAAAGGCTGGAATAGATCACTTTTCAGCGATAGAACTACCTGTTGTAAACCTTTATTTTTAAGTTTCTATGTCCTTTGTATTTGTTTCATGTATTTATGTTATGTGTTTGTTTTGTGTGCAGTATGTGTATTGTATTGTTGTAAGTTTGAAATAATTTTTGTGTCAAAAAACTTAGCTTCATTACATTTGTAGTTTTGTATAAGAACAAAAAAATCCATCTTACTTCAAAACATATGCTGTTTGGCCCTTACTTTGGGCAGAACCAGCTTGCCCTTATATTCTATGCTTGTACTAAGGTCACTGAGTAATGTGTAAATAAGCATAGTCCCTAAATTAAGATAGATTATGGTAATTAACTACTAATAGGAAAACATACTGGGTGCAGGTACTTAAGTGTAACGAAATGGTTTGTCATGCAACAAGTTTAAAAAAAAAACATGAAGACACATTTTAAATAATGAACAACATCTCTTTAATCTCACATAGCTTTGGGTCTGCAGGTGATACAAATCCTGTGTATATCTAAGAGTATTCAACACTGAAATATTTGGATACATACTATTTCTAAGGTACCTATTGTTAAAATCACACTGCATTTTGGGAATGAACATCCAATGGGTTTAAGCGGGGTACGTATTTTCTAAGACTAAGTAAACCGGAAACTGACACTGAGATCTTCATTGAGATGTGATACGACATAAATTACACTTTAACATGTAGATTGAAACGTTCTAAGTAAAATTTAGGGCAAAGACATCTCTATAACGGACTGTGAAAATGTTTATGTACATTATTATAATCTCCAAGTACAACATTCTCCATTTCAAAATCGTCAATGTGCCTGTAAGATTCTTTTTCTAAATTCGTTTATTCCATCATTCACACTTCAATATAATTAAGCAATAAGAAGTGTAAACATTAATTTTGTTATCAATTTACTAAAAAGTTATCGTATTTATAGGGTTCAAAATCAAATAACAAATTATGAAGTTTTTTTTTTTGCGGCGCAGCGCTATAGACTAGGTAACAACAAGATATTGTATAATTCGTTTCATTTTGAGTGAGCCGTTTCTTATCTTCACGACAAACGCATTGTATTCAAACATGTGTAGTCGATGAGTGCCATTTTATTGCCGTTTATGGTATTATATATAAAACTGCAATAAAATCTATATTGGATTGTGAACTATATGATCCTAGCCAAAAGACTCAAAGTAGACTAAGAAATAATGAAGTTAGCATCGCTTGATTGGCACCAGGCACGCGCCTGGCAATTTTGAATCTCTTGAATAAGCTAAGGTGATATAGCTATAATGAACATTTAATAATGAGAGGGCAACCATTTTTTAACAAAAAATGGAACAAGCTGACCAAACACTACCATTGCTTGTTTAAAAAGCCTTTGTTTTGAAGTATACGCTCACTTCAAATGATAAAAACTATATCACAACATATTTATTGATTAAAAACATATTTAATTATTTAGGCGTACCATCCTATTTCTTTTTTTCCATCTGCTCATAGAAGTCACTTTCCACAACCCCATTACAACAACGAACTGTTTAAAATAATACATTACTCCTTACAAAAGACGGACCCGGGCTGCTTTAGGGCACAGCCGGGAATAACGCTAGGAGAGATGACTCTTTACAGAAGACACTTCGTAATCCTGCTATTATCTTTCACAAATAGTATGGAAAAACATTCACAGTCATTCATTTTCTATAGCAAACTTCAACTTTATCTCATTCTCAAGGAACTAAAGTTCGTTAAGTGTCCCATTTCTGCTTTTCCTCACAGGACTTGGATACTACCTACATCACATTAACTCCAACACAGGGCTGCCCATTTGTCGTACTTCATAAAACTTGGTAATTTTATTTAGCTTGCTTTTTATTACGTAAAAACCAAAAATTTTCAGGATTGTGTACTGGGTCGAATATTACCACCGAAAGGCGAGACTTCCGTTCTTAACTTATTCGCCGCCACAGAGAAAAATGCGAGGTGGTATCGCCAGGCCACGCAAATCTTAAGTCTATTGTTTTTGGACTTCGTATGAAGTAGGTGGCAGGTTGACAAACTTGAGTTCAAGTCAGTGGCGGCGATTGGGTTAAAGTGACACTCTTAACTCCTACAATAATCGTTCCAATGTAAATGAGGCTTTATTGATCAATTAAAAAAAAGCAAGTGTAACTGCACGTTTCCACAAATGTCACTAACATACAGACAATTTACAGGTACAAAAGTCAATACAAGAACCAATTCAAAATGTAGCTATGTAAGAGTTACGATGGCCAAAATTTTCGAGTTCGATTCATTCCGCTAGTAACTAAATGAGTTCCTAGTGTTTGTTTCTTGATAAAATGAATTCCTCAATTCCTTAACGTCAAGGGACCAATGGGAGCCCACCTTCAGTCTCCTTGTCCTCCGCTCCTAGTCCTCGCTAAAGCTAAACTTATCTCTGAGATTTTTAAACACATTGTATATTCTACTTTCATTGCAAGGATCACATTCATCGTTTGGCCGTTCTGTATCGCTTCCACTACCATTGTCATCTTTTTCTTTATTGTCAGGTCTGTTCTGGTAACTTTCTTCTTCGGAGGGTGTCTGGTTTCCACTGCCTTCGCCTTCTCTCGGATCCTGATTGTCAAAGTCTTGAGATTCGTCTTCAATCACTTCTTCCGTGTCAAAGAGCTGTTGAATGGTTATGATGGTAAATACTAGTGTTACGCCCATATTCACGTATGTTACTGAGAGCGGTCCAAGGGTAAAGACGATCACTGCCACCACGAATATGAAGCCGGCGACGAAATTGTAATGTTTCCTGAAATGAAATCAAAACGAGTTTAATTCATTTGTGAGTAATATTGGAAAGATTTTATCCTTTTGGTTAGTAGAATTAAATATTGAGAGAAAATTATAAAAAATGAAAACCAAAATGAGTTTGCTTTAAACTAATTATATAATAAATTTGTGAATAATATTGGCAAGATTTTATCCTTTTGATCAGTAGAATAAAATAGTGAGTCTTTATTTGTACTTAAATTTTTATTTGGTTTGATTCCCGGTTCAGGTGATGTTTTCTTAAAATCTGTTAATGCAGTCATTCATGTTGTGACAATTATAAAAAACGACACGGGGACGCGACACATGGCACGAACAAAAATTAGGGCTTTAAAGATCTCGCAAACAAATCACTGAGTTGAAAAATGGTTTGAAGAAACCCATAAAATTTCTGAACAAGCTATCCTACGATACCCCACACCATGGGTTTAACGAGAAAAAAAAACATCCACACTTTAGCAGTAGGAGGTACCCTAAAAAAATTCTACATTTTATTCTACTGTTTTGTCGGCGGCTTTCTAGTTGTAAGGGTTACTGAGCTAAGCCGAAGGCGGACGGACGGACAGAGAGACGGAAATGGCGAAATTATAAGGGTTCCTTGTTGACTATGGAACCCTAAAAATGTTTCCTTTATCAAACTGAGCTATCTTAAGGATTTCCCATTGATTTCTTCCAGCCTGTAGGTATATAAGAGTAAGAGTAACGAAGTTACTTCGAAGAAGCTAAAGTAGTATTAATAAGATATGCGAAAAACCTATAAATATAGTATTGATTACTTACAAGTTTCTTCTTGGCCCATCCATTTGCCACAAGCAAGTCGAGCAAATAGATAAAATCAATCCAGGAGTCCTTGAATTGTCTGGCTTGAGCACCATGCCGTATCTAAAATTATTTCATTTATAAATTAAAATATAAAAAAAATATTTAAATCCTCCAGGAGCAATATGTGTCTTGCATTTGTCGACAACGAAGCATCAGCGAGTATATTCAGAGCAATGACGCGTAATTTTTTGCTGTCTATGTTTTCTATGGACTGGCCAAATTGGCTCAGTTGGGACTGCACAGAGCGGTTGCACAACACTTCGGGAGCTCATATACCGCAAGCCGATACACTCAAACTACGCGTCATTGCTTTAACTAGTAAAAGGATAGTGATTTTCACAAAATTAGAGAAAAAAATACAAATAAAAAAAATCAGAACCTAAAAATTAAGTCGTAGCGTATAGTGTTGTACGACAAACGGTTTCTGACTGAAGAAAAATGTATATTTGATAAAAAAAAGCTCACTTGTAATTCCTAGCCCACGTCAATAACGCAGGTACATTAACTATCGTCACAACCATCCATAGAAAGAACATCATCATGTGGAAATTAATATCGCTATACAACAGATCGGCCATCTCATCGTCGGGTTGCTCGTTGTCAGGGCATTCATTCCTTGATTTTTCATTATCAGGCGTAGTTTCGGCTAGGTTATCATCATTCGATACTAGAGCTACCTCTTTGTCTTTGCCTTCGTCGTTTTCGACCTCTTTTTTGTCCCTTGGTACCAAGCTCGCTTCGGGAACCTTGTCATCTGATTTAGGTTTTCGATGTCTTAAACATTGGACTGTACCAGCATCCAAATCAACCTTTGCAACAACCGATTCTGATTCCGTCTTAGGAACAAGAGAGGTTTCTGACTCTACCTTCTTATCTTTACTTTTGTTTTTCTTTTTAAATGCGCGACAGAAACGTGATGCATATTTAGCTGCCAGTTTATAAAAATAGTCTTCCAAGTACTCTTCGTACATTTTGGATATCTGAAAATAGGAAGTATTAGATGTGCATTGCAATATAGACTTTGTGACATCGAAATATGGTTTATTTAGACTCACCAGAAAGGCGTAGAATGCAGCACCTGCAGCGAGGGAGGCGGCCCCGCAAGAAAGCACAGCTGCTGTGATCAGGGTAGCACTCACAACCATAGGCACCTACAAATTGATTTCAATTTTAAATTATATAATACTTTTTAATACATTGATTTGGACAGTCAAATAATATCGCGCCACAGACAACGACCACAGTCAACAGACTTTCCTCACCTTTTATACTATATGCCCCAACTCAGGATTATAGCAGCACACAAAAAGCGCTTACGATTCCTATAGTAGCGTCATTCCATTGACACGTTAAGTCTTCCTTTCATACTAGACGTAAGTAATGGCGACCGTGACAGGACACCTAACCAAATACCCTGATCACTAACAACCAGAACCAATCAACACCAACCTTCTGCAGTCCAATAGAAGCGCATTCTATTGCCATATTGAGTCTATATTTCACACTAGACATAGGTAATGGCGACCGTGACAGGAAACCTACCCAAATACCCTGATCACTATTAACAATCAATCAACACCAACCTTCTGCAGTCCAATACAAGCGCATTCTATTGCCATATTGAGTCTTCCTTTCACACTAGGCATAGGTAATGGTGAACGTGACAGGACACCTAAGGTATTTACCCTGTTTATCACTAACAACCAATCAACACCGACCTTCCGCAGTCCAATAGAAGCGCATTCTATTGCCATATTGAGTCTTCCTTTCACACTAGACATAGGTAATGGCGACCGTGACAGGACACCTAACCAAATACCCTGATCACTAACAACCAATTAACACCAGCCTTCTGCAGTCCAATAGAAGCGCATTCTATTGCCATATTGAGTCTTCCTTTCACATTAGACTTATAATGACGACCGTGAGAGGTCACTAACCTTCTGCAGTCCAATAGCGACCCTCTCCGCAAGCCCCGGGCCACCTCTCCACAACAGCCGGAACAGCATGCGGTGCGCCAGCTGCGACGAGGACACCATCATGAACAGCGCGCCTGCGGCCGCCGCGTGCAGCAGCCCGAGAGCGGTCAGGTACGCCGGGAGGACCATGATCGAGCGCACGAAGTATTGCATCTCGTTGTTGTTGATGCTGGCGTTTGAGAATATGTAGGTGCTGAATGGGAATGCCCTGGAAATATACGTATATATTAAGATCAATGAAGACTCATCGATTTCGTCATTAAAAATCTTCATTCTTCTAAGTGTTATCTAACCATAATGTCAGGAATACAAGTGTCCTGAGGCGCGCAAATGTCGGATGCATTGAGGTGTATCTGATGAGGCTACAGCTGCGGTGGTGTGGACACGTGTCGCGAATGTCGGACGACAGAGTGGGGAAGCGCATTTTCTTTTCAGAACTCCAAAATGGTAAGCGTAAATGTGGTGGCCAATACCTTCGCTATAAGGATGTGCTGAAGAAAGGCAAGTTAGAGCCCTCTGAGTGGGAGGAGAAGGCAGCACGCCCGAATGGCGACGTCTACGCTATCAACAGGTTAATGTCTTCGAAGCTGAGCGTCGTAACGAGCTCGATAAAAAGCGAGAAGAGCTCAAGGCTCGCCTACCGGCAACCATTCAATACAACTTCGTCGGCGGGGTATTAATCTGTCCAAATTGCTCTCGTACCTTTGCAAAAAAGATAGGGTATGCAAGCCACATGAGAACGCACCAGAGAGTAGAACAACAACACTCCAGTCACATTGGTAATCGTTAATATCAAATCCAGATCACAGTCGCTGTGGCCGAAATCGGTCAGGATAGCATCATCATTTAATCACAGTTATTCCGCTTTATTTTTGAGACAATTGTTACGAGTAATTTTTTTTAGTTTTGTACAACATTGCAACTTAAGTCTTCATCGCGTTCCATTAAAATGAGATATTTTTGGTAAAATAATCAGTTAGAAGTTAGTTATCTTGAAAATGGTTCACTATTGTACAATTCATAAAGGCGTCTAAAAAGTTGCAATCCACCTCTCTCTCTATAATCCCTTACCAGGAATATGATAAATTACTAATAATATAACCCTTTTCACCCGGTTTGAATCATATGCAGAACTCAAACTAAAGTAGGTATAAACTTACCTATACATCAACAGTGTACAAGACTCGTACGAACACCAGCGTGGCGTATGGTTTCAAGTCGTCGCTCCTCAACGCGCCGAATATGGTGAGGAAGTGGCCGTCCACTTCCAAACTCAGGAGAATGTTATGAGCAGAACGGCGCCGCCCACATACCTTATTAGGATACTAAAGAACTTACATCAACAGTGTAACCAAGACTCGTACGAACACCAGCGGGGCATACGGTTTCAAGTCGTCGCTCCTCAACGCGCCGAATATGGACAGGCACTGGCCGTCCACCTCCAAACTCAGGAGCACACTCTTCGCTATTAGCAGAACGGCGCCGCCCACATACGTTATGAGAACGGGTGAGAACGCGCGGACGGTTTGAGCTATCACGTGGTACCAAGATGAGGCGATGCTGAAATTAATAAAAATGTGCTTTTAATCAGTATTCATATCAGAGAAGCCTAAAGCAACAAATCTGTGCAAACTTCCGACGTGACGCACTCACACAGACAAGCGTTGCTACAATGAACTTAAACGTCGTTCAGCGTAATCGGCGGTACATCCAGTTCGCGTGCCGCGCTCGTACCGGGTAGAACTGGTTTTCAATGATGCAAAAAGGTAGACTCTAGGATACTCCTTTAGCTAATATATTGACTGTGGTAATATTAAACCACGATTAGAAGAGTGTTTCTCAAAAAAAATGCCACTATTATTAATTGTACTTCTATGAATTTTTTGTTAACTATTTCCACTCAGAATCAGGAGCACCCTGGTAGGAAAAAAAACTGTCCCAAAGATATTTTTCCTTTTGTGTTACCATTTACCTTACATTTTGTTTGGTGGTAACACAATAGGAAAGTGCAAAAATGTATGGACATTTTGGGACACTTTTTTTCTCCTATTGGGATGGAAAGACATCGTGATTTTGAGTAGAAATAACATAAAAGTTGCAGAAAATCTCCGAAAAAATGTAGTGGCATTTTTTTGAGAAATGCTCAGAATGGGATTAGAGGTGTGTTGCCATATAAATACGTCAGTTTGTATAAATGACTGTTTCAATCCCAAACTTATCGCAGTTGAATAACAACTACGTCTCATACAAAATGATAATACACAAATGCGATACTCGGGAACGATCGTGTCGCCCATCTCACCAGTACTCGGTTTCAAGCGTTGGCTGCAGTAGCGCTCCTCTATATGTCGGAGCGAGTACACGGCTTCAAGCGGTGGCGGAAGCGGTCCGCTATGTGTCGGAGCGAGGTGCCACGGTACGATCTCGCTCCGACGCTACACCGCTGCCGCTGGAGGTCGTGGCCGAGCCATAATTCTGACTGGATACAATCGTGTAACATACCTGATAGTATATTTGCAAAGAGGGTCCAGTAACAGCACGACTTTCACTTGCTCGGTCGTGTCATGGCCGCGAGTCACATTTGGATTCGTTTTAAACAGTCGCAATTTCATCGGCGATTTATTTAGGTGCCTGAAAATTTTAATACACAAAATGATAATGATCATTGATCATTCTACAATTTTCTTTGCCTCGGACGGGTGGTATAAGTATAAGATATTTTTAATCTCAGCCTGTGGTATTGTAACTCCCAAAGGAAGAACCGATATGACAGGCGTTTCTTTTCTAATAGATAGTGTTGTCTCTCGAGATGATTTTTAGCTATAATTGTTGTGTGCAGAGGTTTTTAAACAATCTAACTCTCAAATACAAACTAGAAAGTAATACGTATATTCTGAATAATACTATCGAAATCAAAAGAATAATTATATACTAAAAATGCCTTCAAATAAAAATACATACCAATGTTGTAGGTATACTATGTGAAAGATGCGTATAAACAATCAGCTTAGAACTCACGTGAAATAATGATAGTACTCCTGATTCTCGGCCCACGGCACCTGCACCTCCGCGGACACATGGTACTCCTTGCAACCCGCCGTAGGTTCCACATAGAGCAAGTACGCTTGCCATATCGCATTGAAGCCGGGTAGTAGTAACTCGTAGTAAAGGCTATTGGGTTCGGTTTCCTGTTTTATAATGGTCCTGCTGAATGAGAAGTCGGATGGGACGTCTACGGTGATCTGGCGGGAGGCATAGTCATTGATGTCGACTTTTAATGTTACCTGCAAAAAAAAAGTACCTAACATTAACCCTTTTCTTGCTATTGCATCTTATGGTATATTCATTTTTAATGACTGACGCAAATACGCCTGTCCGCTACTCTCACGTTTTTTTTTATACACCAAGTAAGGCTTTCACACACATACAGTACAGTCATTATAGATTTTGACCCGTGAATAATTAGTTCTTGGATTATTTTTTCGTAGGTCCCTCGGAGGGGTCACTGGGAGTGTAAATTCAAAAAGTAGACTGAATCAGGCTCCTGCGTATATTCGAAAAACAGTTTTTCTTGAATAACTCGGCCATTTTTGATTTTACAGTAAAACCGAGTTATTCAAGAAAAACCGTTTTTCGAATATACGCAGAAGCCTGATTCAGTCTACTTTTTTAATTTAAACTCCCAATGACCCCCCCGAGGGACCTACGAAATAAAATCCAAGAACTAATTATTCACGGGTAGGGTCGGTTTTTTGGATATAATGACTGTACTAACAGGCGCGACCTGGCCGCGGCGGTCAATAGTAAACTTGTCATTAGCTGTCAAAGGACGATGGGCAGATTTGTATGGGCCCCGTCCCCACCCACCAACAGAGCTGACGTTACTTTTAATATGACTGTAATGGTCCATAAAACGTGTAATCACCGTTATTGAGTCAGATATCAATGGGGTTCTTCCAAAAAATGGATAGTGATGGTATTTGGAACTAAAAAATCCCATACAATTGGGTCAGTGACGCAAAGACAGTGGCGCCTATATTGTAACATCAGTTAACGAGCTCAAAATGGATAAAAGTCATTTAATTTATTATTAGTAATTATTTATACAATAAAGTTCTTAAATAATTGTATTAAACACCCTAATTATATTAAAATGTCCGTTAATTAGCTTTTACTAATGACATCTTATATCGGGTAGCGGAACTGAGTGTAAGTTGCTTCTAGCGGTGAATAGAGGACCTAAATAGTTTGTGTCAGTGTCAAATTATGTTCTATCGGCAACAGAGGTGGCGTTATTAAGCAGGCACACTTCAGGTTCCCGGATCAGGTTGTACGACACGGTTTTAGGGCCAGATTTGGTAGGGAGGTGTGCTTTGAGCCTTAGCCGCATGATAAAATATATAAGGCCCGCACCAAACGTAATGTTCCTAAAGCTCCGCTACACATTATTAAAACGCCACGCGAACCGTTGAAACGCGACGCGTGTTGAGTCGAATCAAATTGTATTGTTTCCTTTGACCCGAATCACACTATGAACGTCACGAGGCGTCGCGTCGGATGTTGATAGTGTGATTCTGGTCAAAGGAAACGATACAATTTGATTCGACTCAACACGCGTCGCGCGGCGTTTTAATAATATACGTAGCGGGCTTTAATCAGGCTTTAAGATACGGTCTTGGGATCATAGAGTAGGCGTGGCGCATATTGTCATATTCGAGAACTATCGACGCTTTTGAGAACAAGGGCTCGAATATGACATTACAGGCGAGTGCCTGTTTCTACGTCCGACATGGTTTTGGATCAGGAACCTGATCCGGTACCTGTACCAGAACCTACGGGGTACAGGAAAACCCGGAAGTAGTACAACGTCACGTTTGGTGTTGTCGAGCAATGTTTATATGCCTCAAATGTAGAGCCTTAAGAGCGGTTACACACGGCGACTTCTTAGAGCGATACAAACGCGAGTTTCGTCACGCTACACTAACCATAGATCTATTATAATCACCTGCCTACCATCTATACTGCATCAAGTTTGCGCTGCAAATATTCGTAGTGTGTATACGCTCTAAGAACGGTTTAATTGAAGGTTACAGCATTCGTCTTCATGTATAAACTTTCATACGCGTCGCACCTATTGACTAATAGAAAATATACAACTATCTTTTTAACGGTCAAACCTTTTTCACCATTTAGTCTCTCTATGACGAACACTATATCAGGTGGTAAACACTTCATATAAAATCTCTCTCCCTGCACGTCTATCATGCGACGGCCGCGACATACTCTCGATTTTTCTCGCACTATATCTCTTGTTCTAAGTGTTCTAATAAGAAAGAGACGGATAGTGCGAGAAAATCGAGAGCGCGCGCGCCGTCGCATGATAGCCGTGCAGGTTTGACACGCAAGCAGAGCAGCTACTGTCCCATATTACTGGCAAGCGTGTATATGGACAACCGTTTATATTTACCGAAGTGTTGCAGAATTTGATTGCCTTTTTTGACTCTTTCCTGTAAGAGTCGTACAGTCAAGTGTAAAAATATGGGTGCATACAACTTACTCATACATATGTCCCATAACTCTTGTCAGCGGATTAAGGTTTTGGTACTTATTTATGAGAGTATGTTATCGATACATATTTTTGCATTTGACCGTACACATAATGTCTTCGATCGAAGGTACTTGACGCTCGAGCAGAAAGCAAGGGCGATAAATGTTCGATCTGAGGCTTTATTAATTACCGCCCTTGATGAATACAGTTTTACGTCGCCCCTAGCCAGAAAGTGGGATTTTCCGCACGTGTAGCTGTCGGTAATTCGGTCGGTAATAGCCAACTTTCAGACCAGACGTCACGTAATAGTATTACAGTATGTACTTATTAGTATTAGGTATATTATCTGCGCGCAGTACCGCGGTGCCGGCACACGGGCAGGCGTACGTGGCTTCGCTTACGGCTGCTGCTACCAGTTGACTTGAAGACGGCATGCGATCTGCTAGTTTGGGTGATTTACCTACGTGGCACTTGGAATAATAATTATCAATTAACTTCACAGATATTTATTTGTAACTTTACAGTTGCGGTTAATGGGTAGTGTAAGTAATTAATTAGTTAGGTTCAAGGCACATACACACGGGTTAATGTTTTAGTTCTTGTTACACATGCACTAAGAGTTAGACGTTATCACACCACCGGAATAGTTATTCACGAACAGATGCGTGCGCGCAAGGCCGTGTCGTAGGTATCACTGTCGAGCGAGTCGGATCTCGGCGCGCGCGGCTGTGACGCGTGGGGCATCGCTGCCAGCACGCGCGCGAGGCTGCGACGTTGGCAGCTTGGTAAGCGCGGGAGTCGCGTTACGATCCGCGCGAAGATGGTTGTGTTAGGACTTTTCGTTCGTGTGGTAGATGTGGAGTATGCCACAAACACTCCCCCGCCGAGACCGTTTCACGGGCGATAGTGGCTATCTATAGTGAGCTGGGAATCGGACTACCCTGCCGCTCCTGGTTTGTCTTTCGGTGACTTGGTCTGGAAGCTGTGGCTGGCTGGTGGTGGAGCGGAGCAGGTAAGCTGGTTTCAGTCGGTCTATAGTAATGGTTGACTCCTTGCCTTGTATGTCCAATTTAAAAGTTTTTTGGCCTCTTTCCAGAACTTTGTACGGGCCACAATATGGAGGTTCGAGTGATCGTCGAGCTGGACCCTGGCGAAGATACACATATTCTGAAGAAAGCAGATCTTTTGGTACATAGAATGTTTTTCCGGTATGCCAAGACGCTGGAACTGGACTGAGATTGGCCATGTGTTTGCGTAGGCGGGATGCGAAGTCTGACACGTCAATATCGAGGTTAGTAGATGGGTGGAAGAACTCGCCTGGTAGTCTAAGGGGCTCGCCGTACACCAGTTCTGCTGCCGAGGTTTTGAGGTCATCCTTCCAGGCACTCCGTATTCCCAGGAGTACAAGTGGTAGGGTCTCTGACCATTGGGGATTATTGTGGCACATGATTGCGGCCTTCAATTGTCGGTGGAGACGTTCAATCATGCCGTTGCACTCGGGATGGTATGCTGTAGTGGGGCAGTGGCTCGAGCCGAGGAGGACTGTAATGCTCTGGAACAATTGTGACTCGAACTGTCTCCCACGATCAGTTGTTATTTTATTAGGGCAGCCGAAACGTGCTACCCAACCGGAGATGAATGCTTTCGCACAGGTCTCTGCCGTCATATCTGGTAGTGGATACACCTCAGGCCATCTTGTAAACCGGTCGATGACGGTAAGGCAATATCTGTAACCAGAAGAGAGGGGAAGGGGGCCAATGAGGTCCATGTGGACGTGAGAAAAGCGGTCGGATGGAGTCTGTAAAGGGGTAAGAGGTGCAGAAGTGTGGCGATAAATTTTGCTGCGCTGGCAGTCTGGGCAACTCCGCGCCCAGGTCTTGCAATCGCGCCGAACTCCAGGCCAAACGTATCTCTCGGCTATAAGTTTCGCTGATGCCACTGCCCCTGGGTGGCTTAGATTGTGCAGACTGTCGAAAAGCTTCTTTCGGAACGGGGACGTGACATAGGGCCTGGGTTTTTCTAGTGACAGGTCGCAGTAAACGTTTGCTCCTTCCGTATTGACTTTCTTCAGCTGCAGAGAACACCCATTTTTCAGTAGGTCTTGCAGTTCAGAATCCGAATTCTGATCAGTTGCAAGCGCCTTGTAGTCTATGGTTACCGCAATAGAGGCAATGCGTGAAAGTGCGTCGGCTACGGAATTATCTTTGCCGGATATGTGACGGATGTCAGTGGTAAATTGGGCAATGTAGTCCAAGTAGCGATACTGTCGGGGTGAGCACTGGTCGCGCCTTGTGGTGAATGCGAAGGTAATTGGCTTGTGGTCTGTAAACACAGCGAAATCTCTTGCCTCTAACATATGTCTGAAGTGACGCACGGACTCGTAAATGGCTAAGAGCTCTCGGTCGTATGGAGAGTACTTTCGCTGCGCCGTGTTTAGCTTGCGTGAAAAGAAAGCCAGCGGTTGCCATGCTCCATTTTTGTACTGGTGTACAGCTGCACCAATCGACGTGTCAGAGGCATCTGTTACCAAGGAAAGCTGGCAATTACAATCTGGGTGTGCCAGGAGGGCAGCTTCGCACAAGCTTTTCTTACAGTCTTCAAATGCTTTGAGTGAACTACCCGATAAGTCCACTGTAGTCCGATTGTCGAAATCAGACTACTTGACATTGAAGAAAGAAATGCATTATACGTATCCCGGCGAATCTTGAGCCCTATAACAGCTGTCATGTTAGTTCATTAATCGTTTTAATCCATTCATTGCCGTGAACGCCCATCGACGTCTGTACAATGCCGTGGACAATTCCCATTTTAACAAGATTTCATGATAAATTCTCGATAACGAAATGTTCTGTGGCAAAGGTACGACTTATTTTAACTTTCAGAACGTCCGACTATATTGCCGGTTTCAGAAAACAGACATTTTGTTTCTACTAAGAATCCATCTCGGATGCCGTGGACGGCGTAGGGCATCCTATTACTACTACAACTGCGACTCCAGCACCGAGAACGCCGATGGGCGTCCAATTTACATCTATCTGGATGCCGCGGACGCTAATGGGCATCCAATTAAGCTTTATTCGGATGTAGCGTCGGCGGTGGCCTCATTATAGGCGGCTGGAAAACCGATCCTTACGGCCCTTCAGAGGTTGTTCTACTCCATCTTACTGGAAAGGATAACGATAAGGGCATGGAACAGAAGTGTGGTGGAGCTGTTCTGAAAAGGGGTGACAACACCCTGCTGAAGAACTCATCTCAAATCTGAGCCATGACTAGAAAGCTGTTTTGGTGATTCATTACGAATATTTTCGTGCGATGCAGCTCCCGAACAAGCCAATTTCCTAAGATACTTCAGTACCGTAGACAACATCCATATGCTCCATCAGGTTATAAAGAAGGCTGAGAAGTAGGTATAACCTGCCCCTCTATTTAGCGTTCGTGGACTAAGAGAAAGCCTTGAATTCGAACGAAACCTGGGTTTTACTACTCTAGCGGTGCCAATTGTAGACTACCGGACTATCGAAGCGCTGAAGTGCTTGTACAAGAATGTCACTATGTCAGTCCGACAACAAGACCGGTAGTCGAAACTTATTCTGCTGCAGCGGGGACTCAGGCGAGGAGAGGTTATTTCGTCAAAGCTGTTCGTCGCTGCACAGCGGGCGTAGCATGGTACAGACATTTGATCACTGACTGATTGCTGACGATATAGTAATCTTGGCTGAGACCACGGAGGACTTGAGTACGATGTTCGATGACCTCAGTAAAGCCTCCGAGAGAACCATTTTCGAGATAGATAACCCTTACGTTTTCGCTTTAAAATATCAGCTCCTTGTCCAAAAGCCTTTTTCTTCTTGTGACTCAATAACAAGATATAACACGCGCTACGCACGTAGCCGATCCTGTGGTTTTCCTCGTATGGAGCGGAAAGCGACTACGGCGTAAGTTCCTGGCAATGCAAGTGTTAACAAAATTCACCCGTCCGCACGCTTAAATTAGGTCAGAGTAGAGCACGTAGTCGGTCATACAAATCATACGACTTCAAGCAGGCAGATTATTTAGTAAACACAATAAATTAACTAGATTACTATATAACAAAAAAAAAACCTAATAGAGCTGAGCGATGCTAATGGTTAATAAATGAATATATTTGTCTTGTTTTTAATTATATAATAAATTGCGCTTAATAAGATCACTGATCCTCGGATCTTGTTGGAACGAAGTACCCTGTTGCATGTTAAGCCAGATGTATAGATGTCGGCAATAAGGGCTGGCCAAATTCTTCAATTCTTTCCCTGAAACAGAGATTCACTTATTAGTCATTGTCCTCATATTAACGGGTGTCCAAACCTTCTAAGTAAGGAATATACGTTTACCATACAATATTTATTATGCTATACTAGCTCCCGCCCGCGACTTTGTCTGCGTGGACCCGGGATAAAAACTATCCTATATTTTAATCCAGGCAATACTATCTTCAAATCGGTTGAGCCGTTTAAGCGTGATTGAGTAACAAACATACATCTAAACATCCAAATATCCAAACAAACTAAAGTAAAATATGCATCCATACTAATATTATAAATGGGAAAGTGTATGTGTGTGTTTGTTTGTCCGTCTTTCACGGCAAAACGGAGCGACGAATTGACGTGTTTTTTTAAGTGAAGATGGTTGAAGAGATGGAGAGTGACGTAGGCTACTTTTTGTCTCTTTCTAACCCCCCACTTCCCTAAAATGGGGGGTGAAAGTTTGTATGGAGCTACGATATAAACGACTTCCACGCGGACGGAGTCGCGGGCAGAAGCTAGTTTATAATATTAGTAGGATGGTATTTTGTATACCATCATAAAGCATTTAAGATAAACGGGCCTCCAACCCTCTAACAAACTACGCTACTGGAAATGATCAACTGAGTTATGCGTTGATTACCTAAAAATTCCAAAGTCACAACCCTATACTTATAATAATTTAAGAAACCAACAATGCCATACTTAACACTAGATTAAGTCATTAGTGTGAATTTAAATTATATATTTTGATGAGAAGAGGCGTAGATTGTTACTGCTATTGTGCAAAGAAATTGTATCAAAACTCGTGAATCGTCATCGATGAGCTCCACTGGATTTTGTCATCAAATCTTGACGAATTAATCCTATGTAATTACCACTTTGAAGAATTATAATATATAATGATTTTGAAGGGAAGTAGGGTGCAGCGGAAAGTCATCACGCTTATATTTGCAGCTGCAGCCGCAGTCTAACCGGGGTAGTACCTCCACCATACATAAGACCGCAGTCCAACCGGGGTAGTACCTCCACCATACATAAGACCGCAGTCCAACCGGGGTAGTACCTCCACCATACATAAGACCGCAGTCCAACCGGGGTAGTACCTCCACCATACATAAGACCGCAGTCCAACCGGGGTAGTACCTCCACCATACATAAGACCGCAGTCCAACCGGGGTAGTACCTCCACCATACATAAGACCGCAGTCCAACCGGGGTAGTACCTCCACCATACATAAGACCGCAGTCCAACCGGGGTAGTACCTCCACCATACATAAGACCGCAGTCCAACCGGGGTAGTACCTCCACCATACATAAGACCGCAGTCCAACCGGGGTAGTACCTCCACCATACATAAGACCGCAGTCCAACCGGGGTAGTACCTCCACCATACATAAGACCGCAGCCCAACCGGGGAAGTACCTCCACCTTACAAAAGACCGCAGCCCAACTGGGGAAGTACCTCCACCTTACAAAAGACCGCAGCCCAACTGGGGAAGTACCTCCACCTTACAAAAGACCGCAGTCCAACTGGGGAAGTACCTCCACCTTACAAAAGACCGCGCAGCCTCTGCTGGCTCTGTTGGTATGTGGTGTTGTTGTTCCTGGTAATGAGTGAAGTCACCAGAGCCCCCGAGGATATGTTATGTTGAGAGCGAGGGACCCACGTTCGTCTCTACCTAGCTATCAACACGAATCCTCAAATCAATAAAGGGTCGGGTCAACGCGCTTTTGATTCTTCTGAAATCCCAAGCGTCCATAGGCTAAGGTGTCTGCTTACCATGAGGCAGACAGCCTGTTTGTTTGCCACCGTCTTTGTATAAGAAAAAATCATATAATCGTAGATATACCTATTTGTGAAGCCATAACATATGAATGCAGTCTGCAACCCGCACTAGGCCAGAGTGGGGATAACAATTTTTAATTCTCTCTCATACATGACAGGTATAATCGGATGTATAGACTAATAATGACGACGAAGGTCAGCGACCTTCCAAAGATTCTTTTATTTTGATGGAAGGAATAGGCCCCCATAGGGGTCCATTGAAAATAACGATGAAACAATTATTGATATCGGTTGATTCGTTTGGGACTGACATATTCGTACAAGAATACTTGCAGTTACATCATACAAAAAATATTTGTTGTCACTAATATACAAACACAGAAGAAACACGTTCTATCTTAAACCTTATTTTAGTAAGTATACCTGCTTGTCTCGAGTCAGCTACAGCCGCAAAATACTCCTCGTAACTACACAGGTTTCAATAAGCAATATCCGTGCATTTATAATTTGAGCCCGTTGCGTAAGACAATTTCATCAGCTGACAGGAATCCCTGCGTAGGAAAATTTTGGTAATATTTAGATCATATTAGTGTTTGTTAACTGTCACTGCACTATGATTTATCTATCACGCACATAAACTACGCTATTGAGCAGAGCGGTAAGTTTCGCGACTTTAAACCTTGGAGGTCGTGGGTTCGAATGCCGGCGTACCTACCACAAGATAAAAAATAAATGTACGAAATATCAGTTGATATTTAATAGAAGCTTTGCCGTAAAGGACATCGTGGTTATTTCACGAAGTGTGAAATACTTCTTGTCGTCAGCTTTAAGGTGTTCTTCGCATTGAAAGGCCTTCTGCCTAACACATACACACAAACACACTGCAATAAAAACACTACTGGTTTCCGGGAGTAAATAAACGAGTTATTTTCCCTTAATTCCTCATGGATCCAATCATCAAACTGGATTTTTGGTAACATCGGGAACAATCTGGTCTTTTTTTTTATACTACGACGGTGGCAAACAAACGTACGGCCCGCCTGATGGTAAGCGGACACCTCAGCCTATAGACGCATGCAACTTCAAAGGAGTAAAATATGTACGAATCGGTTTATAAATGACGGAGATCGAATGTAAAAATGATTTTAAATAAACCGGAAAGAGAAAAGAGGGGTCTCCTTCTTTTTGAAATTGGTTAAAGATCAGGGTTATTCCCAAATCTCCTCTTTCACTACGTCATCACAGCCAATCTAAGAGGAGCATACAAACTTACAAAAGTTTTACTTCTCCGGCATTACTTTCATAGCCATTCCTTGTCACTCTTCTTATTCACATTAGTCATTCCTGTTTCAAGTTATGGTCCAGTACATTAAGATACCATGTTACCGTATTAAAACAATAATAAGATATTTTTGAACAAGCTATTCAACGAGACCCGACACTAATTTACCTAGTAACATAAATTACATCCCCATTTTAGGTGTAGGGAAGGTACCCACTAGCTTCTGCCCGCGACTCCGTCCGCGTGGAACTCGTTTATATCACAGCTCCATACAAATTCACCCCCCCCCCCATTTCACCCCCTTTGGGGATGATTTCCGGGATAAATACTATCCTATGTCCTTCCCCGGGACTCAAACTATCTCTATACCAAAATTGTTATTTTGTATTATGTGTTTTCTAATTAATGTTTATACCAAAATTCATGTAAATCGGTTCAGCGGTTTAAGCTTGAAGAGGTAACAGACAGACAGACAGACACACTTTCGCATTTATAATATTAGTATGGATGCAGAATTACAGTTTTCTAGTAATAAGGGTTACTGAGCTAAGCCAAATACGGACAGACGGACGAACATAGCGAAACTATAAGGGTTCCTTGTTGACTACGGAACCTTAAAAACATAGAAAACATCCCCGACTCAGATATAAATATTCATGCTCATCACACAAATATTTGCCTTTACCGGGATTCGAACCCTGGACCGTCAGCTTCGTAGGCATTATCTATACTAATATAATAAAGAGGAAGATCTGTACTAGTCTATACTAAAAAGTATAAGCCAAGAATAAGTTATGAGGATGTGGGAAGACTTGTAGAAGCTTTTCCATAACAAGCTGCAATATCCGATGAAGATTCTGTGACAACTTGCGATGTGGAAGGCAAGTGGGTTCCCCACCACCACACTACACTGCCCTACATGGGACTAATTGAATACTGTCTAATAAGTTGGAAAGTACTACACCGACAAGAGCTTAGCTCTTAAATTATGATCATGATGACAATTACATCACAAATATATTAATTTAAACGTTCACGACTGTCACGTATTGTCTTACTAGCTTCCGCCCGCGACTTCGTCTGCGTGGACTCGGGATAAAAACAATCCTATATTTTAATCCAGGCTATAAACTATCTTCGTGCAAAATTTCATTCAAATCGGTTCAGCCGTTTAAGCGTGATTGAGTAACAAACATCCAAACATCCAAACATCCAAACATCTAAACTTTCGCATTTATAATATTAGTAGGATAGTAGGATTAAACAGGATTTAAACACGTATAACTAACATATTAAGTTACCCCTCTGAGGTTTCCCGACGTGTCCGATATGTCACACCATCCTTGGCCACGGGACGCCTGGCTTAATCGGGTATCGACATCTTTTTGTTGCGTGGGTATTCCGAACTACCCGCACTTGGTTCATTAACCACTTGTACACAAGGCTACACTTGGACACGAGGATAGGTATTAACCACTTGTTACTTCACAAAATACTCCTAATATGTGACAGTAAAACATACGTCTTACTCTTCATTTAAATTATAGCTGCATCTCTGTCAGTTAGTTTAGTCCTCTTTTACAAAATAAATACAGTCTCAATATCCGCAGCTGAACCCGACAAAATAAGAGCAAAAGTAATGTCTTCCAGTCCAGTAGTTAAAGTGAACTTAACGAGTATTACTATATTGGTAAGCTGCCATATTCTCCTGTCTGCAAAAGCTTTGCTACTGCTACTCCCTGTCGCATTTATAATATTATTAGGATTTAAATCATTTTGAAACATTAATTACCTTGCAAAGTACTAAGGAGAAAAGAACCAAAGAGATAGCATGAATTATTCTCGACGACTTCTTACTGACATGGGTAAAAGCCTTGCGCTTGCTCGCATCTTGTTGGAACGAAGTCCTCACCCTATTACATGTTAAACCAGATCCATAATTATCGGCAATTAGGGTTGACCAAATTCTTCAATTATTTCCCTGAAACAGTAATATTTCGAGTAAGTATTAATGTTTTATTGACTACTTTGTTAGTGAGTTTCGCGTATTAGTTATAGTAAAAACCTTACAAGTACGTTACGTTTACCATACATACCTAATTATGTTATAAGTCAGTGTTTTACAACCTGTGCCTAGTATAGGTACAATAAAGCATTTACATTCGTGCAATGCATGCATACTGTACTTACATATGTAAATAGGCGGCTCTCCAGCTACACCTAATATACTTACTACTGGAGATTAAGTCATAGTCTGCTGTGTCGTGCATAAATTACCTACTTAAAAAGTGTTTAAAATATTTAAGAACTTAAAGATACTTCAAAAATGCCATTCATCATTAGTGTGACTAACGCATACGTTTTGATGAAAAGAGGCGTAGATTATAACTGTTGTTTCAAAGAAATAATTTATCGTTTTACATTCGAGGAGATTCAGAGGATATCAGTAAAAAATCTGGACTAATACCACTTTGAAGAAATATAAAACGATTTTTTTTAGTAGAGGTTGGGCACAACGGAATGTCATCTCGCTCATATTTCAAGAAGCCCGACTGGGGTAATATCTTACAGTAGACCGCAGCCATAAAATCGCCCCTACTTGCTCTGTAGGCTCCTGAAGAAGGGTTGTGCTGAGGGTGAGGCGTTCGTCTCTAGCTATCAACACAAAGAATCCTCAAATCAATAAAGGGTCGGCAACGCATGTGTTTTTCTCTCTTTCTAGAATCGAAAGCGTCCATAGGCTACGGTGTCTGATTACCATCCGGGACACTACATTCTTGTTTTCCAGCGTCGTAATATAAATCTGCAGTCCAACACCCGCACTGGGCCATCGTGGGGATTACTGTTATTCATTCTGTCTCATGTACATGACAGAATCTGATGTGCATTGACTGATGATGATATTTGATAATGAATGTCTGCTACTATTGCAAGATAATAGTACTTTTGTTTTGATGAAAGAATGTTAGGCCTCGGGCCTATCAACTGCACAAATAATATCGGCATACCAGTTACACAGGCAACATTACTCCCAGAGGTGAATTACTTGAAAATGTATCGAATGGTTAGGTACTATACTTACAGCATACCTTTGCCTGAACCACAGAATAAAATAATAGTTCCTATACTCCAGAACACCTATGTACTTTTATTGTGAATTCTTTTTGCCACTATAAGTAAGACAAGACGTGATTATTGATTATAAGTAGTGAGTGACGTTAAAATTGTCACAAATACCTGCTATTTCGGGCTTTCTTTCTTTTACAGCCCTTGGTAAGTAATATACTATTACTAGAGTAGTCGTGTCGATTCGTGGTGTTGGCTTGCATAGCGTATCTGTGGCGTGTGTAACTATAAATTCGGTAAAGATAAGGAGCTCGTCTTTCTAGGGAGCCACTGTACTTTTTGACACAATTTCTAATATAACATAACATACTAATAGTGTCTAATATGATGTGACCCTATGGACTAAATATGTCGAACACAGTGTGATCTTTCATACTCCAGTGGGACACTGCCTTTGAGACTGCATAGCAATGGAATTTAAAACGCAAGCTTATGAAGATTATTTGAAAAACGCTCGACTGTAGGTAACACTACTTCGCAGATCCTGTATACATGTCTTGGAACCATCTACTGAAACTCCAATTTCAATTGTTGGGGATTGGTTTTTGTTCGTGGATTTGTTTGGGTAGATACATACCTTGTTAGGAATCCTTAGTATCTGAGTCCAACTTTTTGGAGCAGATCCTTGGGCACTATTTTAAAGTGATATTATAATTTATTAAAAATAAATGATATTTTTTATCAACACCGACTTTTAATGTGTCATGTCAAGACTTTTACTTTTTTCACTCAATCTATTGACACTTTTCAGTCAATCCATAGATTAGGCTTTTTACCATAAAGAAAGGATTTAAATCCTATATCTATGCTTTTTTCAATATTCTCATAAAAGTAAAAAATATAAAGATACCTAACCTATGGTGTCGCCGGTGGCGCGACGGAGCCTTAAGCTACAGCGACAGAGAGAGGAACCTTCTGACTATAAGCGCAGTGCCCAGGAGTACCGCCTTCTGTATCCGACTTAATATAGCTACTGACGTGCGTTGACATGAGGTTTACTTTCGCATTTGACGTCTGTGACAGTTGGCGTGTGGGGCAATCTTGTATCGTGGAGGGGGGGGGGGGGGGGGGGCAGTGACGCGTAGTTTTTAGTATCCGAGAGGCAAGCAGGTGGCACGCGGTATTTCAGTTCCCAAAGCGTTGTGGAACCGCCCTGAGCAAACTGAATTGAGCCAACTTGGACTGCGACGGAAATTGGAGAGGGGGGGGGGGGGGGTTCAGGCAACGGCTGTTTTCAAACGGCTGCCTCGCGACAAAAAATTTTTTTTTTCTATTTCCGCCCCCGGCCGCCTCCCTTCGACTCAGTTCGGGTTGCAAAGGGCGGTTCAACAACACTTCGGGTGCTTAAATACCGCGTGCCATCCGGTTGCCTCTTGGACACTGCAACTACGCATCATTGCTCTGAATATAATACTTGATGGCGATTTTGAGCAGATTAGTTTTGCTATTAGTCCTTAAAAATTCGATATAGGAAAGGAATGAAAAACATATAACTAAGACTGTAACTGTTAGACTTCTCACGTGCATTCAACTGTCTTAATTCTTAATTCAGCGTTGCCGCTCTCCAAACTGGCTTTCTATGGAGTATCGTCAACGTCTTGCAAATGGTTTCAATCATTCCTTACAAGGAGGAAGCAATAAGTGGAATTAGAGACCAACCAAGGTGTATTAGTAAAGTCAGAAGTAGGAAGTATCAGTCGTGGAACGCCACAATGTTTATCCTGTACACGGCAGATCTAACTAAAAGGCTGAAATATGGCCACGCGCACTTGTATGTGGATGACACACAAATCTACTATTCCTTCGCACCTCATGATCTAGACAGATCACTGGAAATAATTAACGATGACCTGAAAACAGTAGCAGAATGGTTCATTGGTAATAATCTTGTTTTGAACGCTACAACACACATCACAATTTTATAACTAGCTCTTTTTATAAATCTTTCTAAGGCATTGCAGTGTTACGCATTTATTGGCTTTTGTTTCTATTATTTGTGACAAGATAGTGAACTTACAATAAAAAACTCTTATACACACCCATTGTGTTTCGTGGCTTTAGCCTGATTACAATGGACACACACTCATATACATATCACACTTACACAACATACATTAGCTGACACACCACGAGCTTAGATTTCATTTGATATACACGCACTTAGGTACACTCGATGCAAAGCTTTTTGGCTGATACTAGATCCTGGATTGCTGGAGTCAACTCGAGTTTGCCCCAAAGGCATGGGATCCCCTTAAGTAAAAAAAAACCTGACAGAGTGCTTGATATTGTTGTCAGTTCGAATTTCAGAAACGTTTAGATGACGGTTAGCCGTTCAAGACTTCCAATATCCTCTGGTCCCACCCATCATCAGGTCAGCTTTGATACCAAATCGGACCAGCCAGGTACCCACTTAATTATTGTATTGTCATCTATATAATAATTACATATATTGCACATGCTGGCGAAAATCTTTGATACTTAGTAAAAATCGGAATGAACTAAAGAGTTTTTGCATACATAGGTGATCAAAATTACTCAGTAGTATAAACCAAAGTAATACTGATAGGTACTTAAAAAATTTAAAAAAATTAAAGCATTAATTATGGACACCGAGGACTTCTAACATGGGTAAACTCTTACTATCCCTCCCATCAGCAGCATCGGATTATATTGCATGCCAAGGCAGATGAAATTGTCGGCAATAAGGGCTGATCAAATTCTTCAATTATTTCTCTAAAACAGTTATATACGAGTAAGTATTACCTAATGTTTTATCGGCTACTCTGTTACTAGTTATAGTATTTGACGGGTCTTCAAACCTTAAAAGTATGGACGTTTACTATAGATAATTATGCTATAAGTCAGTGTATAGCTACATAGATAAACGGCTCTCCAACCCTACACAATATAATACTGGACATTTAGTCGTACTTTGCTATGTTGGGCATGAATTTAATATACCAATCCTGTGGTTTTCCCGCTATGCAGCAGGCGGGTTCCTGGCAGTGAAAGAGTTAAACCCGTGAACTACTCTAGTTATCATAGTGGTCTTCGTCATCTTCCCTAAATGTTTGGTTTCCCAGCTAATATTCCGATATTTATTAGATTTTTTTATACACATACCTAACTAGTGGCGTAGTTAAATATTTGGAGCAGCCTAACTGCGGAAGTACCTCCACCACCTTGCAGAAGACCGCAGCCATAATAACGCCATCGCCACTACTTGCTGTGTAGGTATGTGGTATTGTGTTCCTGGTGGGGACTGGTGAGTAAGGTCGCCAGAGCTCCTAAGGATATATTGTGTTGAGAGTGAGGTATCCGCGTTCGTCTCTATCAACACAACCAATCCTCAAATCAATAAAGTAAGGCAAGGCGGTTGTGATTTTTCTGGATCCGCAAGACCATAGGCTACGTTATCTGCTTACCATGAGGGACACCGCACTCTTGTTCGCCATCGTCGTAGCTTAAATATTTATTACTGAAACAATAAAACGGTGAATCCAATCCACAACCCGCACAGGGCCAGCGTGGAGATTACATATATTCATCCCTTCTCATTTATGACTGAAGGCTTTTGCTAATAATCTTATGTGCATCGAACGTGCAAACTGATGATGATGATAATTTGATAATGAATGTCTACAACTTTACAAAGGCTTTTTAGTATTGATGGGATAGTATTAGGCCTTGGTCCTCCTTGAAGATCTATTCAAAAGATTCATGACATATCTTTGGATAACGGGAAATTCGTTTCGGACGTACACAGGTACTCGTATGTGCAAACTTGGCGTTTACATCTTGGAATCGCCCTATTAAAAGGGCTCGGTACCACAATGATAATAACCCAGAAAAAACACGCTTCTTACCTAAACTTAATTTTAGTAGGTACCTGGTTGTCTCTAGGCCGGTCACAGCCGAATGATTCTGGTGTCACCACAAGGTTCATTCAATAGTAACGTCGGTGCATTTATAATTTAAACCCGTTCGTTGGGACTATTTCATCGACTGACAGGAACCCTGCGTAAGTTGGAAGTTATCGGTTACACTAAGATTATATTCGCGTTTGTTAATTTGTGCACTATCATTCATCACGCACATTAAACCACGCGTCTGTAGCCGAGCGGTAAGGCAGGCAAGGTTCAACTTTTGAGGTCGTGAGTTCGTGACCCGGCTCTTTTAGGTGTTCTTAGCATTGAAAGGCTGATACATACATACATACACACATACAAACACACCATTCCATGGTAAACTACAGTATGAATTAAATGGTCGGCAACTGCATTTGACACCCTTGGTGATGAAAGCGTCCATAGGCTACGGTGGCCGCTTACTATCGGGCGCTTACTATAGGCTTACTATTGTTTGTCACAGACGTAGTATACAAAACATAGACAACAACATTACTTCCCGAGGTGAATATGAATCTTACTTGAAAGAGTACAAATGGTCACACGATGAATAGTGAAGTAGTTCCTGGCTACAAAAACACCATAAGACTTGACACTTTTAGGTATAACCTTGCCATTGATAGGCCTGGTAACTAACACATACTTGTGTTGCCACGTTTTTATAGGGGATCGTGACACACATACCTTTAAGTTGCCTGGGTTCCTTAGATTAATAAATAAATGGTATAACAGTAACTCAGGTATATATTATTTGCTTCGCTAAGATATTAAATAGAGACGTTGCTTCTAGGGTCACAACAGGATACGGAAGCGTTTGGCAACATTGGTTTTTCTTCATCATATATTATGTACAGTTTATTATAAAGGTGTCGCTCTACACGACACGGTCTGGACGGATTCGCGATCGTCGCGACCACTTGTACACACAACTACAACGCAACATGCTAAGATACTACATTGTGGCCCATGGGGTTCTTTAAGGAGTGGAAATATTTTAAAGGGTCAGCAATGCGCATTTTAGACCCCTGGAGTAGAAAGCGTCCATAGGCTACGGTGACCGCTTACCATCAGGCGCCCCCCTCGCTTGCTTGCCACTGAAGAGGTATAATAAACAGACATACATACAAATTACAATACAGTAAGTGTATGGTTCTTAAAGGTGTGTGTATTTTTTTAAAGGGTCGACAACACGCAGTTGGTACCCGTGGAGTTGGGAGAGGTGACAGCCCAACTGGAGTAGTACCTCCCACCTGTGGTGTTATATTCCTGGTGGTAATAAAGGTCGCTAGAACTGCTGAAGGAATTAAGGGTTGTGTTGAGGGTGAGAAACCCGCTTTCGTTCTAGGTCACAACGAATCGACAACGCGCTGTGATTCTTCTGGAATCACAAGCGTCCATAGGCTACGGTGACTGCTTACCATCAGGCAGGCCGTAAGCTTGTTTGCCACGGACGTGATAGTAAAAAACCGGCCAAGTGCGTGTCGGACTCGCGCACGAAGGGTTGCGTACTATTTTCTATAAAAACGACAAAAAATCACGTTTGTTGCATGGGAGCCCCCTTAAATATTTATTTTATTCTGTGGTTTAGCATTTGTTGGTATAGCGGCACAGAAATACATCATCTGTGAAAATTTCAACTGTCTAACTATCACGATTCATTTGATACAGCCTGGTGACAGACGGACGGACAGCAGAGTCTTAGTTATAGGGTCCCGTTTTACCCTTTGGGTACCGAACCCTAAAAACATATTTTCTTAGTCTTGAAACCAATTATTAAACAAATCGGTTTTTTTCTTCAACTGCATAGATGTATGCTGGCGCAGGTTCTGTTGAAGCTACGAGTATTGCTTGGGTAGATACATACCTTCTTAGGAATCCTTAGCATCTTAGTGGTACTATTTAGGCCTGCAATTATATTTTTTAAATGATAATTTTAATTTTTATCAACATTGACGATTAATGTGTCATGTCAATATTGTTACTATTTTCAGTCACATTGACACTTATCAGTCAATTAATAGACGAGCGATACTTCTTTAAAGCAAGCCTAACAATGTGTCATACGTCATACGACTTGATCTGGGAACGGACGTGTGCGTTGCGGGCCTAATACGACCAACATTTCAATTACAAATGAGACTGTCACTCTAGGGCCATCTAGTATGGAGTAGAAGAACTACTGTTTACGCACTTCAACAAACATGTCAGTAATTAACGATAAGTTAACAACTGAATTGTCAATTTAGCGACATCTGGTGTAGGATAGGGAAAACACAGCGTAATTAACTTGTAATTAACGCAAATAAACATTATTTTCTGATTTCCTCCATGCAATACAGCGAAAATGTATTTTGTAAAAAATATATTGAGCCGTAACCTATTAAATGGTATACACAGTGATCGTGTTGAACACTTATAAAGACCGTGGTATAGTGTGTCTTTTTTTTAGGGACATATATTTCAGCTTTGTGTACATATCAGCATTAGAGTTGTACAACAAAAATGTACCCTTTTACGCGTCCTGTTAAATAAAATACCTTACAGTAGTTAACACATCCTATATATTGTAAAATAACAGTTTATATACTTAACATTAAACCTGATTTTCCAAGAACACCCCATGCATTACGAGATGATGGTCATAGTAGAAAATACTCCTCTTACAAAGATCTATTAAATGAGACATTTCTCGTTTGTGTTGGTGGGTGGGGACGTTTTGCCCATTATCCTTTACTATTGACCGCCACCGCAGGACACGCCAGTGTGTTGCAGGCTTAAAGAGTCAAGGGATTTTTTGAGATAGCGATTAGGCAATTGAAAAAATTGGATTATACGGATATATCGAATATTTTTTGTTCGACAGAACTAGGAAGCCAAAACGAGATTGCTTGAAAGTTTCTCGATAGAAGCGGCAGTAGAAGGACACCTGCACGTCTATCATGGGACGGCCGCAACATAATTTCGATTTTTCTCGCACTATACCTCTTGTTCTAAGTGTTCTAATAAGAGAGAGCGGATAGTGCGACCAAAATCGAGAGAGCTCGCGCGCCGTCGCATGATAGCCGTGCTGCAAAATGCCCTCGCGGCATACTTACAGAAATAATATTTCGCTTGTGATTTTTTTATAAAAGTGCCACAAAGTCAATTATATGCCTTGCCTATTTAAGAATGCAGACGTGGATTAACATCTTAAATGTGCATCCTGAAGGCCGTCTATAATAATTTTAAAAGAACTTTTGAAATGGATGAGTCCCGGAAATTTCCCAAAAGTACTAACTTATTATATGGCAAAACTGTCGCGTCCATCAATCGCATTCAAACCGAGAGTATGCCTGAGTGGCTTACTTTTAAGGTAGGTATTTTCTTTAATATTTCAAATTATGAGTGGATAAAAAGCTAAAACGGGCATGTTGATGGACTGACTGTTCCTATGATTTTGCAAAACAAAATACGACATATTTATTTCTTCGTTGCAATAAGTACTGGGAAGGTGCACTTTGGCTAATTTCCGCTTGCTAGAGTCTGCAGCGTGGGTCCAGCTGCCAAGCTCCGTCAATGATTAGATTAGATTAGATTTATTTATTACACGATAAAAAATTACAATATAAATTTGCATAAATGTCAAGATTACAAGAATTTCTACCATGTTCGTCAATTTTAATAATAAAAACTTAATGAGTCTACTATAAATACATTTTTTTATATTATTCTATCTCCCGACAAGGATCGTCATTCGTTACACACAATAACATACCTAATGGAATAATAATAATGAATGAAATAATGAAGTGCCTGGTTGTTGTTAATAAGTATGTAAGCCATCCTTACCAGTCTCCTAGTAGGCGATACCTCGACGACGACGTGCGACCAGTCGGGATATTTCTCTTTAATACTGTGGATGTGCACTGTGGCTAGTTTCCGCTTGCTAGAGTCCGGCGCAGTGGTTAAGCTCTGTCGGCAAAGTGCCTTGGTTGCTGTTAATAAGTATGTAAGTCATCCTTACCGGTCTCCTAGTAGGCGACACCTTGACGACGACGTGCGACCAGTCGGGATGCTTCTCTTTAATACTGTGGAGGTGCACTGTGGCTAGTTTCCGCTTGCTAGAGTCCGGCGCAGTGGTTAAGCTCTGTCGGCAAAGTGCCTTGGTTGCTGTTAATAAGTATGTAAGTCATCCTTACCGGTCTCCTAGTAGGCGACACCTTGACGACGACGTGCGACCAGTCGGGATGCTTCTCTTTCAGACTGTGGAGGTGCACTGTGGCTAGTTTCCGCTTGCTAGAGTCAGCGGCGCCGGTCCAGCGGCTAAGCTCTGTCAGTAAAGTACCCTGCTTGCTGCAATAAGAGATAACGGGCCAGTTAGGATTAGTTCAACTCTTCTAGCTTCGCGGGTTCGCCTTACGTAACTAGCAGTCATCTTTAAAGGCGCACGCACACATATACAGCCACGCGCAAAAAATTGTTGAACTATCTGTTACAGATATATGACCTGTGTCTTAATTTTTTGAATGCTCCTTACACTTCACTGAAGTACAGTATTTCAGTGAAGTGTAAAGAGCATTCAAAAAATTAAGACACAGGTCATATATAATGCACAATGCAAATAGTGGAGGATAGTCTTTGTCCCTAAAAATGCATTCCTGAACTCAAAAATGTGGCAATATCATGATACTATTTATACACGGCCGGTAAGGACTTCAAACATTTACGAGAAATGAAAAAAACTAGGTACGGGTGACAGAGAAATCGCGCTGGCGTCTCGTACTTTAACATGCAGAATGATATTCGCCAGACGTAAACGATTTACTCCTATAGTACCCGTTTAATTTAACTCTAACGTCACACAAACACCGCTCCCGCATTTTGCAGTTACCGTAGGTAACTAACGCAGAAGGGGGTAAGACGCCGACGCGATTTCAACGCGCCGTTACCGCAGGAGCCGTCTCAGTTATACGGTATTACAGGTTGTACTTATGGAACTGAACTAAAACACTTACCAATATCTATACGTGTTATATGTGTACTGAGCGTTACATCCAAACAACCAATCCTTGTCATCCAAGTTAACAGCTTCGATAGCAACAAATCGGTTTTGTGGGAAACTCGCCAACCTTATCATCAAGTAGGTCATTCTGGAAAGACAAACATTGTCGTACGGGCCAGGAAATAATTGCGGTTTCATTGTCTGATAAGGACGTAGTAAATCTAACATTACATGGAATTCGCATCGTGATGAATGGATTGTTTAGCGAATATTTCGAAAGAGTTATTGATTTATTCAACTGTTACTTTACGGAATATTTATTTCGAGAATAATGTTTTGAAATGAACTGAAATGAAATTTATTTTTCGTTACAAAAGTAAAGAAAGAAAGAAAGAAGATATTTATTCACTACACAAAAGACACACAGAGACAAAGAGAGTAGAAATACAATACAATTGACACAAAATGTATGTGTTCTTATTATGCCGAGGTGTCAGACAGACACCTACAGCGCTGATTTTCAGACAGCACCGTACGTGACCCACGGAACGCAACACAACATACTGCCGATACAAACGTATACACATAATAAATAAATAATGAATATGATAAATGAAAGACACAATATGAAAAACGCGAAACGGTTGGGATGTTTAAAAAAATTAAATAGAAGAAAAATGAAATAAAGTGCTGGATGGGTTAGGGTTGGGATTTTTGGAGCGTCAACAAATGGCCCTTAAGTTGGCGCCTAAAGGTATACTTGCTAGACGCTCCTTGGATAGGTGGGGGGAGATCATTCGAACACTTGGTCGCCGCGGTCCGATGCTTTGGCACTAGAATCATAGCCTTACACCTACGCGCACTCTTGGGCCATACAAGTCTACTCAGCAAATATGCTGGGACCCCAGATCGCACTATGCTAAAGAGAAGAGTGGCGAGGTGAAGCCGTCTGCGTGCAAGCATGTTCAGCAGACCAGCGGCGTTCAAATAGGGAGTGATATGCGAGCGGGGTGGGACTCGGAAACAAAAACGAAAGCATGCGTTTTGCACTCGACTCGTTGTATGAGCATTTTTTTGTACGACCAATAGGGGCCACCCTTTTTCACCAACTTGACAATTGTCACCTGACAACGACAATTCTCCGTACATTGCTGATTCCACAAGTAACCTAGCAACCACCTTAACTTCTAGAACAAGCAATGTATGGCGAATTGTCAGTGTCAGGTGACAATTGTCAAGTTGGTGAAATAGGGGCCAGTAATGCAGCCAGCATAGACAACATTACAAATATTACAATAGTTTAGTCTTGACAATATCAGCGATTCACAAAGGTTAACACGTAAATTTAAGGTAAGTACATTGTGATACATGTTGATAATTACATCAGAGGCGGAATTGTTCACGCGAGCAGCAGGTGAGCGTGATAAGAGAGCCGAGGATGTAATTATCAAAGCTCACGCGTTACATACGACTTTTTCAACACATTTGCGGGGAAACAATCCTTTTCATAAAATGAAAATGTTAAGTATAGGCTCCTCAGTTATTTATTTTTTTTAGTTATTGATTTGGTTTTTACTCACATTGTACATTGACAAGAATTTCCAGAGGCGTCAATTCTGTTTATATGTTGAAGTTTATCTTGTCTAATCATCATATCAGCCGAAAGACGTCCACTGCTGGACATAGGCCTCCCCCAAAGAGTGCTAAAGTGATCGGTCCTGCGCCACCCGCATCTATCGGAGTCCCACCACCTTTACCAGGTCAGCGGTCCACCTTGTGGGTGGTCTACCCACGCCGCGTCTCCCGGTACGTGGAAGCCACTCGAGAACCTTTCCGCCCCAACGGCCGACGGTCTCGTCTAATGCTTAATTTTAATATCAGAAATATGTTTGACTAGCTGATGCCCGCTTGGTTGTAGGAAAATGTAACATATTGAATTTTCCCGTTAGAATTAGATGTTTTCCCGCTGGAAAAAGTAGCCTATGTCACTCCAGCCTATAAACTATCTCCATACAAAAAATCAGATTAATACGATGCTCCGTTGCGACGTGAAAGAAGGACAAACAAACACACACACTTTCGCATTTATAATATTAGTAAGGATTTGTCGCAAGGAATGATAACAACGTTAATTGAATGTAGATAGGCAGGTACCAAATTGAAATCTAATCATCAGCAGTGGAGTAGGTACAATTACCATTATCACAATAATTAAGCCCACAGCGGTACATGAATTACCCGTAAAGATTACCAATGATATTAGATATCAGACTATTAAAACCGGCCAAGTGCGTGTCGGGCCACGCGCAGTGTAGTGGTTCCATTGTTGCCTGTCTGTCTTAGTTAGGTACATCAACATGCGGTGCGGTTGCGACGGCCGAATTTGTACGAAAATTGGCCTTTCCAAGTACGCATTAAGTTGGCCGACTATTACTCGGTAACTACTTATGCCTACTTGTCCGTGATAGTTTTCCTTTAAAATTCGTTATATTCAGGTACTATTACCACGATTTTTTCACATCCCCAGTAGTAGCCATTTAGCCGGCTGGGGGGGGGGGGGGCACATCTCACACTATAAAGCCCTATATCTCGCAAACGAATCACTGATTTGATAAGTAGTTTTAGGAAACCCATAATATTTTGAACGAGCTATCCAACGATAGCCCACACCATGGGTTTAACGAGAAAAAAAAATACATCCTCGCTTTAGGTGTAGGTGACCGACCGTGTACAAACGACAACACTGTTAACTGACCATCCTGTGTTTATATAGAACCTTATTACAATGCACTTAAGGTGCACCGATGGTCAGTTAGCTGTGTTGTCGATAGTACGTATGAAATTTTGGTTCAAACACCGTCTACAGGGTCGGCCGGACCAAGGTCGCTCGGTCGGAGGGGCTTGTTGGCGACCGTCTAACAGACATTTTAAGGCTTGTACACCCGCTAAAGTCCTTGAGCGTATGGGCGGAGCCTCGACCCTCTCCCCGCGCAAGTCGCACAACCCGCCGTCGTTTATTAAGCGTTACATAGATTAAGTTAGGTAAGATTACAGACGCGTCATCGCGCATCGTTACCAATGCAAGGGTGGATGTGGGTGGGTGACATTCGTCATGCTTAATTGAAACGTGATATTTGTCATACATAAATTACATAATTGATTAAGTTCAAAAATTATGTCCCTACTAGTATAATACTATTTACTTACGATTAGTGTAGTTCCGTCAGCACGGCTAGCACGAGACGGCCGCGACATACTCTCGATTTTTCTCGCACTATCGGTCTCTCTCTTATTAGAACATTAGGAAAGAGAGCTATAGTGTGAGAAAAATCGTGAGTATGTCGCGGCCGTCTCGTGCTAGCCGTGCTAGTGAAAACGAAATTCTTTCGAATAACTCTCATTGTCGCTCGAACTAGCAAGCGCGACAGAGAGGGAGATACACGAACGAAGTTCGGTTTCGTTTCGCGGTAGGCCCTCAGCACGCCTAGCACTAGACGGCCGCGACATACTTTCGATTTTTCTCGCACTATACCTCTGTTACTAAATATTCTAGTAAGAGAGAGACGGATAGTGCGAAAAAAATATAAAGGTAATATTAATAATCCATCCCTACTGTTGCCCTTAGGCCATTTTTTAATGTCGCTATTAATAGGGGCCCATCTAGCAGTTAGCGAGTCACCGTCTGCCAGAGATAAAATGTGAAACAGTTTTATTGGGCTTATTTCCCATCTTGAACTAAAAACCAAAATCTAAACTATACCTACGTAAATGTTAATTAGGTACAAACGCCAACACAGTTAACTGACCATCCTGTATTTATACAAGAACCTTATTACAATGCACATAAAGTGCACGGATGGTCAGTCAGCTGTCTTGTCGATAGTACCTACTACTTTACAAACCACGAAATAGATTGTCCACTCTATGCAACAAAATTATCTGTCACTAAAAACTAAACTATACGTAAATGTTTATTATTTTGTGATTCATATAGTCATACGAATCACAAAACGGATTGTCCACTCTATGCAACAAATATATATAGTCCACAATTTCCACAAATATTTAAAAATTTCGGCGCAGCGCAAATTGACACAGGTCCGTCATGCAACGTGTCTCGTCCCGCACTGACCGTATGGACGAAAACGGGGAGGCGTAGGAACTTTGGCGGAATATTTCAGAAAACGAGGTAAATTTTTAAGAAAATTAAGAAAGTAAGAAAATGATGCCCTTGTTCATTATTGTATGAAGAAAGTTATAAAATTTCATATTATTCTGATAAAAAATGGAGCAGTAAAATGGTTACAAGTGAAAAAATAGGGGTGACTTTAGATTTTTTTCTCTCATTTTTATCGTTAAAATGGATTTCTACGAAAACTATGACCCGTCGCATATCTTGCAGATTATGATATATTTTTTCCGACAGCAAAAATGTTACGTTATAATGTATAAAACGGTTACAAAACAACTCATTTTCACGAAAATTTCGAATGTGCAGCCTTAATTCTAGACAGGGCCCTTAAGGAAGCCTATGTGCATCCTTGAAGGCCATAATTTATCTCGCAGCTTCACCTGCTTTCTTTGTATTAGAAGGGTGGAGTCGCGCGAGTATAATATGGGTATTTATTTATAAAAGCATTATTACAAGTAACACAATGTCACATTTTGTCGATCTTTTATACCCACATGTATGCTAAAAGTGGCACTGGAATATTACTTTTCATGTGCTCTGCCTACCCCTTTTGGGAATAAAGGCGTGAATGTATGTATGTATTACAAGTAAAAGCATTCTTACAATTATATCCACATCACACTACATTTTCATTTAAACGTCTGACGTCCGACCGAGCGACCTTGGTCCGGTCCGACCGTGTAGACAGGTGTTTGCAGCAAAATTTCATAGTTCTAGGTCAACGGAAAGTACCCTATACATTTTGATTCCCTTGAGAGTGTAGAAGTATATGTTTTTTGCGGCACAACCGGCCGTATCTTATTTAAGTTAACTTAGAAGTCTGATTTTTTATAGCTTCCAGCAACTTCCAGGGACTGTAGACCTGAGTATATGGTTTTCATTTCAACTCGATACCCCTCCACGTGTTCCCGAGATAAAGGGTCTTGACAGACAGACAGACGGAGAACAATATGATCCTATAAGGGGTCCGTTTTTTTCCTTTTGAGGTACGGAACCCTAAAAAACATAGGAACAGTCGAGTTTGAAAATGTATGCACGGATAAGTGATCATACGACTTTATTGTTCAAGTTGCTCCGAGATTTATTAGCCTCTGGGAATTAAAAAAAAACTCAAATGTACATGTAGTAAGCGTAATTAAACCATAATTTAGCGGAAACAAAGAAACATTTTCTTGCCCTTAGACGTAGTGTATTAAAATAAACATAGCGTAATCACGACTCATCCCAAAATACTGTTTCCCTCGTAGATTGGAAAAATGCCAAAAACATACGTGGTCGCTTGGAAACGCTCCGATTGCATGGATATGGGATTAACAGGAATAGGACTGAGACGTAATAGCCCTTTTAATGTCAAGAACCACAGGACGCAGTGAGTTTTGTCGCGTATACAGCGCCGAAAACGACCGTCGACGCCACACATCGCGTACAGCAAGTTAATGGAATTGCAACTACATTTTTATAGAACGTGACAGTGTAAGTGGCGTGCGGCGTTAAGGCGATGCCTTGATTTGAGTCGAACACGCCCCCTAGACAGAGACACAATGATGCCTTCCGCGCACGAGGAAAAGAGATTGAACAGTCTTCGGGAATGGCTTTTTTGGTCAAATTTCGATAAATACCTAACTTAGAGACGTTTTATTCAAATTTCATAAAGGGAGATTCTAGATGACAAAGGTTGTCTGGAAGAGATCGCTCTTCAGCGATAAGACCGCCTGTTGTCTACCTCTACCTACATGTTATTGTATTGTTTCTCTTTTTAACTGCTTTGTTTATGTGAGGTGTGTAATAAAGAGTATTTGTATTGTTGTTGTATTGTATGACATAAAATACTATAGCATTAACTTGATTGTGTCGTAAAATAATGTATCGTTTGAGTAGGGTGGGTAGAAAAAGGAAAATACAGACCCGACTTTGGAATTATTTCTATCGAGGAAATTATAAGCAATCATGTATCTATAAAATCAGATAAACAATCATATAGTCAAGAATCATATATCTGAAAAACAGACCTTATTGTTTCTTAAACTAGTCAGAACGGCGTTTCAAAGGACGCGATAATTTCCAATGCAAAGCCTTAACCGGGAACCATGGTCTTAAGTCTTCATATATTCTTTACACGCTCATGCGTCTCACCTCACCGGTAACGCCTATTACGAAACTAGACCTCTACCTACGCTTAGTTACTACGAATCGCTGCGTCAATACATATTCGTGGGTGAGCGTTGAGGTGAGCTTGAAAAAAGTTACAGAATGGCGGGGCTGAGGCTCTAGTATACCGAAACAAAACGTTACGACCGCGTTCGCGTTTAGCTGTCAAATCTCATACAAAACGCAAACGCGATCGTAACGTTTCGCTTACATGTTCCCAATTTCATAGTGTTGCCTTTTCGAACGCCGACTCCAAACGCAATAATGTTGCATAACGTCAAACGAACGTGAACCTTATGCAAGTGTGCACTTCAGTCGATACTTCATTGTGAAATGACGGTAATTTGTGCACAACTGTAGTCATCCGAAAGAGCATTACTTATTAAACTTGTCAGTCATTCGAGAAATACAAATATGTCACTCACACGTCAACGATATTGCCACAAGAGAGCCAGTATATACCTTATTTCAAAGCACGAAGGTTACTTTGACAACGTATGCTATAACAGGGTCATATCATCATCAAATACAAATACAAATACAAATACTTTATTAATAACACCAAGTTACATGTCAGGATTTTACATAGGTACGCATATTTAATTCGTTGGTACATTATGCATCATTAAATTCATTTCGTCCTTATCTATTCATTAATTACATTTTATACTAGGTACGATATATGGGTATTTTTATGATTCACTGAGTAGGGAGCTCGTAAAACTCGTCTATGGAATAAAAATCAAAAAAAATCATCATCATATTAGCCGAAAGACTTCCACTGCTAGACATAGGCCTCCCCCAAAGAGTGCCAAAGTGACCGGTCCTGCGCCACCCGCATCCAGCGGACTCCAGCAACCTTTACATAAGTCCACCTTGTGGGGGGCCTACCCACGCCGCGCCTTCCAGTACGTGGTCGCCACTCGAGAACCTTTCCGCCCCAACGGCCATCGGTTCTACGTGCTATGACAGGGTCATATAGCTTGAGTAAAACAAAAGTCGTCAATAGTTAAGGGCTTCCATGCATATAAAATAGTTATTTGTGTCACAAGGGCGGTGTATTAAATCCTGAGCGTAGTGAGGCATACAAGTTTTGACGCCCGCGACGAAGATAATTTTGCTACCGAGTGACACATACAATTTTTCACACCTACTATAACAAGTTTTAACAAATGTTCTTAAAATTATTATTTTTATATTACGAAAAATTCATAATTTTTCATATAACGTTGTTAAACTTAAAACTTGAAATATGTTCGTTTTTAATCGATTACGATGAAATTACAATCGATTATTTTATTAAGATCTGTGTTCAATTGGCACATTGCGTAAATGCTACATGCCAATGAATAAATAAATAAAAGTAGCTTGAACAGAAAAATAGCATTTAAATCCCTCTCGTCATGGAGCATAACTTACATTGCCGGATGAAAGGTGTGAAAATATATTTGATTGCATGAAATGATATAAAAGGAGGCGCCGTTTATGCGGATTAAGATTCCAACCAAAAATTAGGCTACGTAGCCGTCAACTTTGGCAATGTCCACAGAAGAGACGCAAACCTAAATCTCTGTGTAACGCAACACCAGAGGCTCTAGTATAAGTTTTACCGAAACAAAACGTTACGACCGCGTTCGCGTTTAGCTGTCAAATCTCATACAAAACGCAAACGCGATCGTAACGTTTTGTTTCGGTAAAACTTATACTAGAGCCTCTGGTGTTGCGTTACACAGAGATTTAGGTTTGCGTCTCTTCTGTGGACATTGCCAAAGTTGACGGCTACGTAGCCTAATTTTTGGTTGGAATATTAATCCGCATAAACGGCGCCTCCTTTTATATCATTTCATGCAATCAAATATATTTTCACACCTTTCATCCGGCAATGTAAGTTATGCTCCATGACGAGAGGGATTTAAATGCTATTTTTCTGTTCAAGCTACTTTTATTTATTTATTCATTGGCATGTAGCATTTACGCAATGTGCCAATTGAACACAGATCTTAATAAAATAATCGATTGTAATTTCATCGTAATCGATTAAAAACGAACATATTTCAAGTTTTAAGTTTAACAACGTTATATGAAAAATTATGAATTTTTCGTAATATAAAAATAATAATTTTAAGAACATTTGTTAAAACTTGTTATAGTAGGTGTGAAAAATTGTATGTGTCACTCGGTAGCAAAATTATCTTCGTCGCGGGCGTCAAAACTTGTATGCCTCACTACGCTCAGGATTTAATACACCGCCCTTGTGACACAAATAACTATTTTATATGCATGGAAGCCCTTAACTATTGACGACTTTTGTTTTACTCAAGCTATATGACCCTGTCATAGCACGTAGAACCGATGGCCGTTGGGGCGGAAAGGTTCTCGAGTGGCGACCACGTACTGGAAGGCGCGGCGTGGGTAGGCCCCCCACAAGGTGGACTTATGTAAAGGTTGCTGGAGTCCGCTGGATGCGGGTGGCGCAGGACCGGTCACTTTGGCACTCTTTGGGGGAGGCCTATGTCTAGCAGTGGAAGTCTTTCGGCTAATATGATGATGATTTTTTTTTATTTTTATTCCATAGACGAGTTTTACGAGCTCCCTACTCAGTGAATCATAAAAATACCCATATATCGTACCTAGTATAAAATGTAATTAATGAATAGATAAGGACGAAATGAATTTAATGATGCATAATGTACCAACGAATTAAATATGCGTACCTATGTAAAATCCTGACATGTAACTTGGTGTTATTAATAAAGTATTTGTATTTGTATTTGTATTTGATGATGATATGACCCTGTTATAGCATACGTTGTCAAAGTAACCTTCGTGCTTTGAAATAAGGTATATACTGGCTCTCTTGTGGCAATATCGTTGACGTGTGAGTGACATATTTGTATTTCTCGAATGACTGACAAGTTTAATAAGTAATGCTCTTTCGGATGACTACAGTTGTGCACAAATTACCGTCATTTCACAATGAAGTATCGACTGAAGTGCACACTTGCATAAGGTTCACGTTCGTTTGACGTTATGCAACATTATTGCGTTTGGAGTCGGCGTTCGAAAAGGCAACACTATGAAATTGGGAACATGTAAGCGAAACCAATCGTGGTAGTAACAAAGCTCTACTAATAGCACAGGAAAAGCTGAGGCAAAATGTGTACTTACATCAATGATACTTTCTTATCCCGGCACTAGAAATGAGGATCTGCCGAGTCCACATAGCCGAGTCATATTTAGTCTTTTAATTTACCTATACTATAATATTATAAAGAAGTACTTTTGTGAGGGTGTAGTTTGTAAGTACGTATGCAGGGGCTATGGACCTTCGGAATGGACATTGGCTATTTTTATCCCCCGTTCCACTTGTGTTCTTTGCGATACGACGCAAGTCCGTAACAACACGACCACTGTCAGTTTTTTACCAGACTGCTTCAGAAGATGGTTTATGTTTTTCGAGCGTATATATTTATGTATGTATGTGGACCAGAAAATTCTATTTTACGGGCTGTCCAAACTTCTTGATAGATTTTGACATAGTTAAAAGTAGGTGTCGGATTTCTTTTATCTTGTGTTTCATTATGTACGAAAAAAGCAGTTGGATTTTTTGAAAAATCTTTATTTGTTTAGGCAGTTATTAAAGCTTAAAGCCAAAGTATATATTAGGAAATACTAAGTAAATGACTTGTTACTTACTTGTCTATCTCGGGTCGTGATACTTGGTATATCCTTCTGTTGTCTTCGTACCAGAATGCGTCCGCCATCATAGCTGCAGTGGGCTGTACCACTTCAGGGTTAAGTATCATTGATCGGTTAGCCTGAAATACAAAAAGATTTAGAACACCTTCGAGGACCCGCAGAAGCTTTATAAATGCTACCTGATCATCATCAATTTTTTTTATTTTCTATTTATCATCAGCCTATACAGGGTGAATTTTTAATGAGTATCCAAATTCGAGTATATAGGTAATATTCTTCAGCAAAAATTATAAAATACGTGTTTTTTTTTGTTTCATATCATTCAGTAGTAAAATTTTTAGTAATTGCTGCTTTAAGTTATCCCAAAAAACCTTACCGCGCGGGCACCTCAGCGGGTAGTAAGGGTTAACACGGCACGCCTCCGACTCCCCCGACCCCGCCCCGCTCCGCGCGGCACTGAATTCCGAGTAACCACGCTGTACGGATAATTCTTTTGGAATACACAATTTATAATTTAAAAAATACCTACCAGTTTTTTTTCTAAAATGGAGTCTTTTAGTGATACCAATTACAATTCTTCAAAATTCACAGCAGGTTGGGGATTTCACATACACTGCATAGGGCATCATCATCAAAGTCAGATATTGGTTCAAAAATGAACATAAGTGCGGACAAAGTATTATCTGTTTTCGTAGAAGCTAATTTAAGCAAGCATCAATACATGTTAATTAGGAATTCTGTTAATAATAAGACTGAGTGTAATATTTTGCCATTCTACCAAAATGTTTTAAAAGCCAAAGTGAAATGCTATCCGAGCCGAGAATTGATCAATACCGACTTAATAAATAGACTTTTACTCTGCTCAGATCCTTACATCACTGGTCTTCGGAAAAATCCCCGCAAGAAAAAAAATGCACTATCAAGCGAAACTTTAGAATTATTAAGAGTATAGTGCGTATATTTTATTAATAATTTATTATAAATAAGTCTGTTCATCCCTTCTTTAAAAATTGTACACTGTTCATCAAAGCTCGCATGTGACACATGATTTTATTTAAAATTTTATGTTTTAAGCTAAGCTAAGTAAATTTATGTATAATTATGTCGTATTTTATTGTATGTAACGTAATTTAATTTGTGTTTTCTATAATTTATTGAAATGTAAGTAACTCTTAAAAATAGGTTAAGTTCTCGTAATTTATTTTGATTTTATTTTTATTTTATACAATTTATGGCTACAATAAAACATTGAATTTTCATATTACGCCTTTGTATTTCATGCGTAGGCATTTTTAACCAAGAAATATGGTAAATTTAGGAAAAACCTACTTATGACCGCCCTTGTTCTACGACGGTACCACCGTGCGCTGGGCAATGGCCTCCCCCCTCCGTTTCCAGTGTTCTCGATCCTGAGTTTCTCGTGGCCAATCTTTTGAGAACGAGTCTAGCACGTCCCGCCACCGCCGGCGAGGCTTGCCGCGTCTCCGCTTTGAACTATCGGGTTGCCAGTCAGTGGCGGCTTTGGCCCACAGTTCACACGGCATGCGGCAGACATGCCCAGCCCACTCCCACTTCAACTTAGCCGCTTTCTGAGCTACGTCGACTATTTGAGTCTTGGAGCGCAGCGTGGTGTTCCGGATACGATTTATTAATTTGACACCTAATATGCTGCGCTCCATGGCTCGCTGGCAAACCCCGAGTTTGGACTTTTGATATGCTGGCAACGACCAGGGGACCGATTTTTGACTTTCGAGCGCTCGACTCTTTCACTCGAAAACTGACAAATATTATGAAATGCTATTTTGAAATGATGATGGAAAATTTAAAAACGTGCGGTATTGACCACTCTTATTCAATTCTATCGGTAGAAAGTAAGTGCCTGTGATTATGACACTAAAATAGCATTTACTTTTATTTAATTTTCGAGCGCTCGAAAGTCAAAAATCGGCCCCCAAGTCTGTGCACCGTAAATCAGAACTGGAAGAATGCACATGTCCATGAGCCTAGGTTTTAGTGATAGTGACAGGTCTCCTTTCATGAGGTGTTTCATGGACCTTCCTCCAGGAGTTTTCGGTCCGTCTTTCGACCTCTTTGTCCTGACGTGTCTGGAAGGAGACTAATTGGCCCAAATAAAGGCATTCATGGACATCTAAAACTGTATACCGAAAAAAATATCAAGAATTCTTCACTTCCTTAATATTTCATTGTTTATGACCGACTAGCTTCTGCCCGCGTCTCCCGCCGCGTGGAACTCTTTTATATCGCAGCTCCATACAAACTTTCACCCCCTTAGGGGTTGATCTCTGGGATAAAAACTATCCTGTCCTTCCCTGGGACTCAAACTATCTCTATACCACATTTCATCTAAATCGGTTCAGCGGTTTAAGCGTGAAGAGGTACCAAACAGACGGACACAGACAGACACACTTTCGCATTTATAGTATTAGTATTGATGTAAGTACCGGCTTTCATAAACTTGTTTTTTTTTTCAAAACACTTCTATCACAAGTAGGTCACGAGTATAATATAAATATAACAAAGGCACAAACTAACAGGTACATACCACAAAATATTGCCGAGCCAGCGCCAATTGTACCCCTTTATCTGGTATCAGCTGCTCTGTCACAGGGTCCACGATAGAGAACAGGTATCTATTGATGGTTTTCACCAGTTGCCGGCACCAAACGATGGTCACATGCTCCGTAGATACCCACACACCAGGGACGGATGTCGTCTGAAACAATGCATTACTGTAAGGCAGGGGTCGGCAACAGGCGGCGCGCAGGCCGCATGTGGCGCGCGAACCCCTTATTTGAGGCCCGCGAGCCTCCCTGCCCGTTTTGTGTGCAGGTACTTTTTGCCTGTCATTTTCGTTAGCTGCTGAACCGGCTCTTGGCTGTTAAAAGGTTGCCGACCATTGCTATAGAAGCCGGGAAAATAAGGATTGCCCGCCAAGTAGATAAACACGGCCAAACGAAACGAGGCCAGATAGGGATACGAGGCTGGCGATGGCGCTTTTCTCAAATATGAAATGAGATCGACGTTATATTCCTATTGTATGCTGCAAAGTAACAAGTAAAAGTAAAAAGACAAACGTCGTAAATACGTGGAACCAACCGCTAGCAACTACCTATGGTAAAAGGACGCGCAGCTATATCACATCGCGAATATTTAATAATTTATTAATAGACGACAAATGTGGTAGTAAAACATCTCTAAATCAAAAATTAAGAAGTGAGTAAATATTATACACATATATACAACTTATACTGTGTTAATATGATAGAATTATAATTATGTATTAACCTTAGTAATATAAGTTATAATCATGTAATTTAGATCAAGGTACTAACGTTGAAAATAACTGCCTTATTTCGCCGTTAAACGTAACTTTGGCGAACCTAATTTAAGCCTAAAATGTATGTACCATACATTCTTTTGAAAAAAAAAAATTGTATGACATTCGTTTCCCGTGGAAGAATATATGTGTCACTTTTTGGCCTTGTACGGGAATAAAAGTGTGAGCGTTGACAATGGAAAAACGACTGAAGTGCAACCGCATAAGGTTTGACTTCGTTTGCCAGTGAGCTCGATCACGATAATCTGGAAATCCTTACTAAGGAACGTAAATTGGTTACCTGGACGAAATTGGTTGTTGGTTTTGCTATATTTAATAAGTAACGAAGGAATGGATCGTCGTGTTTTTTTTGCGCTGTAGGTATTTTATAGGGAATGGAGTGTATTTTCACAAAATATTTTGGAAAAATACACGGTCCCCGAAGAATAGGCAAAATGCCATTGTTCTGTAATAGTAATAGTATTTGATACAAGGACGTCTATAGTCCGACCGTTTAAAGGCACGAGTTGGAACCCGACAGCAGACAACAACAGCAGACGACGTGACGCAGCGACACTACTGGTTTCTATGTATTTGTATGAAATACCTTCCGTAGACAGCGACACGTCGCCGTCATAGAAATGCTGCTGCTGTCTGCGGTCGGGTTCCAACTTGTACCTTTACCCATTCTTTGCCTGCGCGGCGCGCGCGGGGTAGGTATAATAACGGGAACACGGGGGGTATTTTTCAGGAACGGTACCTACTTGCACGGTAAGCCCAAACCAGGCCGACTGTATGAGGAAATGTATCGTTCTAGAAAAGAATTTAAAGCTAAACAAGTATTTTCAAAATAATAAAGATCAGATTAAGATGGATATAATTGCCTCGCATCATTAGGTCGAAGAACTTTGCAATTTCGTTAATAAACCAACAAAATGAATCCAAGGGGGAGCCTTCCGGTAAGTGTTAATGTTGAGCTTAGTGATATTGTCAACCTTTTCAAGGACCAATTCAAAGTGGAGCCTCTGGGGGTTGGGACGAGGCGCTCGGTGCTCGATGCTGGAAGGTGTGCGGGTTGTAGCTCAATCAGAATAACACCAGCGGAAATCTATAAAGTTATTCGCCAAATGACGACAGGCAAGTCACCCGGGCACGACGGTCTTAGCATCGAGCATCTGCAACATTCATCTCCCCAGGGTTCTTCCTATGTTCTATACATTTTGCGTTCGCCATGACTACTTGCCGGACGACCTCATGAGGAGCATTGTAGTACCCGTTATAAAAAAACAAAACAGGTGATGCCTCCGACAAGTCTAACCACAGGCAAATTTCTCTGGCCACTTTTCTGGCGAAGGTACTTGACAGTGCTTAACACATATCTAAATAGACACATTAGACCTACACGAAGCCCAGTTCGGTTTTCTGAAGAGGCTATGCTTTGTCTAAAGCACACTGTTCAGTATCACACTGATCGGAGTACATCAGTATTTGCATGTTTGTTGGACTTATCGAAGGCATTTGACCTGGTATCATACAATGTGTTGTGGGATAAATTGTGGAATGGTACAAATTGACCAGTAGAAGTAGCACATATGTTTCAGTACTGGTATAAACATCGAGAAAATGTTGTCCGAAGGTCGGGGGAGTACTCAGATTCCAATAAAATGGAGTGTGGTCTGAGACAGGGGGGGTTAATCATTTTAACCAATGGGTGTTTTTTAGCTAATTAAAACTGGGTGCGGATAACCGAAATGAGGAAATAACGTACAGGTTACCTTTTCCGGTTTCTTTCTGAGGACCGAAAGCAACGACCTTGATGATAATTCGTTTCAGGTTACTTATAAACTTCTCTCCACTTGGCTCTACTTCATTTTTATTAATGGTTTCAGTTACAACCTCAGGGCACTACTTATTGTTACAACCTGATAGAAACTGTTAGAACATTCGTTGAAACCTACAAACATTTAATGATAGTAATCATTAGTTGCAGTCAAGCCCACTGGCAGGCATCAACGGATCAGGAGAAAACCATTCTCAATTTGAACTCTATAGATATTATCAAAAGGTTCAAAATTAAAATTATCCACGCCAGACCTCGGCAGTTCAGGGGTTAAAAACCATTATCGAAACACTTACCAAAGCATTGATATCGCTATCGTTAGAAGCAGTCAGTCCAGCCGGCATCAACAAGTCTCGGGCGCCACCTCCAAAACTGATCAAAGTCTTCTCGTTTCTACCCAATCTTTTCAATTCGGCCCATTCGATTTCCATGGCTGCGTAGAACTCGTCCATGGCTGGGTCGAAGTTTATAACGGGAGCTGCCAGTGGCGCCGACAGGGTGATGGAGATGTTTGTGGCATTCATCGTGCTTGTGTAGGCCAGTAAACGCTTCGCTATAAGACCTCCCTACAAAATGATTAATTAAATTTTCCGTCAAAAATTTAATTTTTGGTACAAGCTTTTATCGCGAACTGTACTTTTATTTATTTATTCGCTTCAGGCAACAAGGCCCATATTTACAAATACCGTACGGGCTAACATACAATACCGTCATCAACTACTTATTCAAGACAATTCTAACGAGTCCAAAATCAACAGGGCTATGTCGCTTAAGTACTGAATTCGCATGGCAACGGTCGAGTCGGCTCTGGATGTGTGTATTTAACGTTCACCTTTGCTTGCAACTAACTGATATTGTTTCTCAGAATGAGAATCATGGTTATCCATAACAATAGGAATTTATTTCTTTTTGAGAGTGGCATAGCTGCTGTTGTATGAACTGTATTCATCCATTGACAAACACTGAGCCAGACACAATAGAAATAGCAAAAACAAAAGGCCTTAAGCTGTTTACTTACCATTGAGTGACCAATCACAATTACTGACGTCGGCACAGACTTGGTGTACTTATTAGTTTTGTAGAGACTTAGGATTTTGGAGATGCAAGCTGCAGCAAACTCTGTCTGCTTTGCTAAGACACCTCCGTACAAGCCTGACAGTTCTTCATTATAGCTTACTGAAAAATAATGTGAATTATATCAATAAGTTACAGTACAGGAGTGTCATCGACTCAAATTGCATCTGTGTCCGCTAACATGTTTACAACATGCTGTGCAAAATCCTAATCAATAATAAAGGGAAAAGTAATCATTATCAATGATCTTTATTTAAACTTCAAGACTCCTCAAATATAAAAACCCTGCGGCAGTCAAGTTTACTTGGCTTATTAATTTGCAGATTTTTTATATGCTTTAAAATCATGGGATCAGTTGTGCAGCATACAGCAAAACAACATTGTTAAAATAAATGTAAAAAGTTGACTTTGAAGCAGTATTCCAAACACAAACAGGCAACAGGTCAATTGTTATATGCATATGCATATAAGTACAATAAAATAACTGTAATAAAATTAAACAAGCAAATAAACTAAGAAAATAATTTTCATACTTATGGCTCATCACCTGCCCATGTCCTCAAGTACTTACTAGTGAAATAGTCAAAATGGAATTCATATCCGTTTGACAAAGCCATTCTCAGCGCCACAGAGGCCAAAGAGCGTGCTTGCATGTGACTTCCGGAATTACCCGGCAAGTATAACACTGGGACACCATCAAACCTAGTTAATATAGGAAAACAAAGTTTCTGTAATTGATTATAAATTTCATAAAAAAACATAGTTTTTTTTTGTGTTAGCAAAAGTGTAATAATAATAATATACAATCCTGAAGTAAAATTTTAAGAATTTCAAGAATGAAATAAAAGTTACTTTACCTCATTTTCCTAGCCCACTCAGTAAATCTGCCCTCACTGTACGCGTAGAGACCATACTGAGGAAATTCTTTATTTTCTTCCAAAGATATTTTCTAAAACAGATGCACAAATAAATCAATACGCCCGCCCATGCAATTGCACCGTAAACAAAGACTTCAAAACGCTTTAGTATCTCACCACAAATTGAGGATATTCATACATATAAGTCATCTCACAATATTTTTTCTTGTCACTGAAATGGATATTTAACACACCCAAAAGAAATGCAATAAAGAAAACCAATGCAACTATTTGGTAAATACTCGAAGTAAGAATATGTAATAGCTTCATTTTTAATACATAAATAACACAACCTCTGCTAATTACAAAACAAGTGTTTAAGTGTATGACTACTTTTATTAATTGGTACAAATTTTGCAATTGCAAATATGCGCCTTGAGACTTTGAAACATTTTTATTTTTACGCTCGGCTCGACGGACTCGACCGACCCAGCGAGCGACCGAACAACACCGATTGACTGTCAATGTCAAAAGTGTCAAAACTGTCAAAACAAAAGTCAAACAAATCGTTTGTTTCAGGTTTCAGTCACTAAAAAAATGATGCCACAGCACAACCAGGGTGACATTCGAATAAAACATGAAGGATGATGATGAAAGCTTGTGATTAGCTTTTAGATATTATTATGAAGATTAAAATTGCAACAATTTTACAACAGGAATATTAGTTTATTAGAATAAAAGTGGTTACGCCTTACGTATTTTAACAGGCTGAATACAGTTTTTTGATATTCTTTTTAATTTCTAATTTATATGTCTCTTGTGTCACTATTGTTGTTATTGTGTTTTCATGTTTTTTTTATCCTCGTTTTATCTGATGTCACATAAAGATCAATTTCATCTAATTAATACACTAATATAGTTTCAATTCGTAGCCATATTTAACAAGACTTAAATATCACGGTCTTAAACAGCTTTATTTATTTTGAACACGTTTTGATTTTTGATGACATTGACGTCATATACTCTTTGTTGTTGTCATTAAATACCTCAACAAATACTTATTATACTCTTTGCTCAACAACAAACAGGGTAAACTCAATTGGCTGCTTATTGAAAGTTAGTATTTCTAATTATACATTGATGATAGCTTTCTGTTACGACTAAACAACTCAAATTGTATTGTGATATTTCTCTCGTTTACAGTTCCATTATATTTATGTTTATTACAGATTTGGATATGGAAGTAATACAACTGGGACTAGCTATGGTAGCAGCAGTAGCCGTATTCATCATATCACGAGCCGTTTACTTGATTATTCAAATACTCTCTTCAAGTTGTCACTTAGAAAAACGTACCTCTTATAGAACAATTATATGCATTGGATCTGGTGGTCACACTACTGAAATACTCCGATTATCAAAAAAGTTAGATTTAGGGAAATACCAACATCGTTTGTATGTACTTGCTGATAATGATACTAGTAGCGAAGTTAGAGTACATAAATCAATTGAAGAAGGCATCAATTATGATATAAGTAAAATACCTAGAAGTAGAAACGTAAGACAGTCTTATATCTCATCAATACTCAGTACTCTTCATGCTACTTTACATACCATTCCAGTTGTGTACACATTTAAACCAGATGTTATTTTTTGTAACGGGCCTGGTACTTGCATTCCTATTTGTGTAGTTGCTTTCATGCTACGCTGCTTCTTCTTATTGGACTGTCGGATAGTTTTCATAGAAAGCATTTGTAGAGTGAGGACTTTGTCATTATCAGGTAAAATTTTACAATACTTTGCAGATATAATGGTTGTTCAATGGCCTCCATTGAGAGATGTATGCTCCAGAGCTAAATACTTTGGAAGGCTGACATGAACAATTTGCTGAATCTGTACCTATGAGTAAGTATAAGTTAAAATAAAACTCTTGAAAACCCATGAAAAATGTGTATAATTTGGTTGTAATACATAGTCCAGGAGAGATCATTACACTATTTATCCTCACTTCGATGCATTGAGTTTTTCTGGCTCGACTAGACACTTGAGATTAATTTTCATGCCTTTAGCACTGAACATAGTAGACTCCCACAATAAGTACAAAATCATCAGGTGCCTTTATTTCCTTGCACCTTGTGACTTTCATAAGTTCAATTGAAACATTAAAACTGTTGCAAATGCTATCCCACAAAATTGATTGATCTCTCAGGGATAGGAACATAGTATACTGCGTGTTCCCAAACCTATACATCACACCAATGTGTATAAATATGCAATCCTACACATGTGGGCCAACCGACTTGAGAGATGTTTTGTTTACAAATTTCAGGATACACATTGTTTTTTTTTTCATAAGTCATCTCCACTTAGTTATAAAACTGCTGTTCAGTCACTTAAATTACTCTTAATTACCAATAATAATGCCATATTAATAACAATGATAATGCACTCACTTTAAATATAAATTTAGGCACTATAATAGGCATTTTATGTTCTTGCTTAATGCAAGTTTAAGTACTTTGATTTTACAATGAATTTGTTTAACAAAAGTAGGAAAAACCCTGATAGCAATAAGTACTTAAACGAAATAGTAATCTTAAGTATCAATTTATGTATATTATTTACTATTATTACAGATAATATCTTTATCTCAGATCAACAATCATCTAAAGATTCTAAAGTTATACACAGGGCCGGATTTAGGATGGGGCAGCTGGGCAGGCACCTGTACAGGGTGCTACACTACTAGGTGTAGGTTTCTTGTCAAAGATATGTTTACTATTGTGCACCTTATGCCATTGTGATGAGGCGAAAAATGTATGCATATGTTTGATATCAACTGTAAAATAGAAAAGTGTGCGTAATGCATGACCTGCCAGGACGCCAAGATAGTTAAGGCCGGCCCTGTAAACAAATTATTTTGTTGTTCAGTAAAATTGGCAAAAGTCAATGTAAATGCATCAGTCTTCAAAGATCTCATTTCCTTAATCAGGTGTCATAATCACACTGTTGAAGAGGTAAATGTAATCTTGGCTTATTTTGGAAAATTATGTTTGCATAATGAATAACAACCTACCCCACACTGGAAGAATGTTCATATATTTGATCACTACAGTTAGGACTGAGATAAGTTTTGCATTGAGATATGAGATAACATTCATATACTGGTAATGACCCATTTTGCAGGCTCATACATTTTATCAATTCAATTCAATTCTTACATTTCAAAGATAAAACCATCAAATGCATTGTTTAAAGGCTCAAATACATGAACTTGCAAACCAGATATGTTTCTAAGATGTATGCAAACTTGTTCCCAATTTAAAGTAATTAAATTCATTATGGCTATAATTTTTTATCACTTTTACACTGTTTAAAGTTAATAGCAGTATTAGCAGTATTGCTATGCAAGTCAAATCAATTTTAGGCACAATTGAGAACACTAATTAACCAATGTATATACATGCATGTAAATAAGTACAGTCAGCATCATATAGTTAGTAGCAGCCAAAGTAGCCAAATATATTGCAACACTTCTTTATTACTATAGGAGTAAGGATGTGTTACGATATATTTGGCTGCTACTAACTATATGATGCTGATTGTACATACAAAGAAATTAAGTTAATCTTAAATAACTAGAAGTAACAAATGTTGCAAATGCAAGCCTCATGGTTTGGAGTTATCTGTATTCGTTTGATTGCTAGTTTCTTCCTTCGCAACATCACATTCCGCTGGTTTCCCGTCTACAATTAGGCACATTGCTTCATCGTAAGTAGGAGGGGGTGGTTCTGAACTGGATGGTTGGGGTTTTGTTGGAGCACTGGCTATTAGAGCGTCATAGGACGGAGGGAGTGTGGCGCTTGAAGCAGTCCTGGGAACTTGGCCACTGTAGCTTTGCTCTGCTTGTACTGCTGCCATGTCCTGTAAAAATCACATTCAAACAATTATTTTAATTGCACTATTCTCTAGATGGGTAGACAAAGGCAGTGTAGACCTGTCAGATGCTGTAAGGTTAAAGAATTTCCCTTCCGGCCGTTTTCACAACTGCGATTCGCAACCAGGTGTGAATAAAGAATGTTTATTTTTTGTTCACAACCAGTTGAGAATCAAGAGAACTTTTTCTTTTACGGGAACTTAGTTGCGAATAAGAACTTTTTAAACTTATAAGTTGTAATGGGAGAAAAGCGTCTCTTAACTCGCAACGATTAATTCGTAACCAAATGCGACAGAAGAAAGAATCTATCATATAATCTTTATTAATCACATATAATAGAATAAAAAATTAAAAAATTAAAACAACTAAGGACAAAGGCCAAAATCCTTTGTTCCACCCAGACAACCAAGTTTGATAACTGGTTAACTAAACACACTAATTCTTCCGAGGAGATAACCAGTTATGTGGGTGGAAGTCTAATTCCATATTCTTAACCGAGTTTAAAGCAGCTTCTGCGAAGAAAACTAGTTATCTGAGTGGATTTGTTCTTCCACGTTCGTAACCGCATGCTGGATTCACGAATCACGTAGGCAGTAGGGAACAGGGACTTAGTGGCAAAACCGACTCGGATCGCGGATAGGTTAGAAGACGAAAGCGGGAGCTTAGCTCCAGCTTCCGTCTTCGAGGTTTTTTATTTATAAATGACCAGAAAACTCATTTTAATATCAACACAAGGTACACACAAACACACAAATTTTGGTCATTATGACTATTATTAAAATAAGTTTTCTGTGTTTTTTATAAATTAAAAAACCCCGAAGACGGAAGCGGGAGCTAAGCTCCCGCTTTCGTCTTCTAACCTATCCGCGATCCGAGTCGGTTTTGCCACTAAGTCCCTGTGAAAGAAGGGTGCACTTCGACTAAACAGACTGTCAGCAAATAGATAACGAAGATTGCGAACAAAGAAGAGTAATTCCTTTGCCTCTCCTGGTTGCGAATCACAGTTGTGAAAACGGCCGGAAGGATGCCTTGTTCGCAACTAAGTTCCCGTAATAGAAAAAGTTCTTTTGATTCTCAACTGGTTGTGAACAAAAAATAAACATTCTTTATTCACACCTGGTTGCGAATCGCAGTTGTGAAAACGGCCGGAAGGGAGTTATTATTATTATTATCATCATGCTAGTAGAACATTCAACCAGCATTTAGGCTATATATAACATTCAAAATGTTTGCATGAGCCTTGTAATGCTTTTCCCTTGTAACTAGCAACACAAATGTTTTCAAGGTTTTTTCTGGTCTGTTGCAAACAAGCTTACGGCCCACCAGTGTAAGGTTACCATAGCCAATGGAAGTTTGCACCCCCAGGGGTGTTACATGCGCGTTGCCGGTTGGGGTGAGCAAGGGGCGGTCGAAAATTCTTCAAGATCAAAAAAAAAAACCGACCACCCGATGGCCGATGTCATCATGTAGAACCCATCAAAAAACCTCGGCAGGGAGCTCATTCCACAATCGAAGCACAAAGTAACAGCATCATAGCCACTCTATTCTCTCTTCCAATATAACAATACAAGGTTCTTCTTTTCTTTTACTTTACTTATATCTTTTACTTGTTTAGCTCATGTTCTTATGCGAAACAGCTCAGCTACATTGTACTAGAATTTTAAAGTTTCCTGTACATGGAGTGACCAAGCTGGTAAAAATCACCCCTATCCATCTTAACAGACAAGTCTTTCGATTTAAAAATCCACTCAAACCTATACTTTGCATGGGGACTGCAAATGTGCCAAAACTTAGACCCCCTCCCATCATTCTAAACTTCATAAGGTAAGATAGCACGTCGTGTTTAATAAAGGTGCAGCATTCTAAGGAATATAGAACTTGAACCACGGTTCAAAACCAATTTTATGACCTACAATTATTCATTTAAAAACTTTATATACGTCACATTACATAGCTTACCTATGTAGCTGTAAAATTAAATGTCAGACTTACTCTGATTATTGCACGTTGGTGAAGCAGCATTTGTATTACACTCTTTCTTCGAAGATACAACATACTTTTCACAGCTACCATCATACCAGAACATATAAATATTGGTCCCACTAGCCACATGTGTCCCAAATTATTTAGTATGTAGCCATCGGCATCCCCCAAGGCGAGGACTGTTATAACTGTACCAACAGAAAAAAGGACCATAGAAAGCACGAAATAGGAGTAGCTGGTGCAATCGCATCTGCCAAACCTCTGATCTTCGTCTAAATCGAAGTCTCTATGCCGTAACCGATGTAAACGTTGTCTGATAAATGGACTATCGAAAACGGTAGCCATTTTAAGATAAATCTCATATATCACCCCAAACACAATAGTGCACTTCACAGTTTCATTATTATTTAAATATAATAGGCGATCTATGATAACTGGACCATGGAAAAACTGGAATATGAAAGTGCAAACAATAACAGAAACGTTGCTAACTTGTTAGTCAATCAGTTTACTTCTCAATCGCACTTATGCATAGGCATAGCAAGCAAGCAAACAGGATTCAGGATTAGGTTAGGGTCCCAAGATACAGTCGAGTCGAGTTCATATATCATATGTGTATCGATGGTATCGATAGGAAGTATGGTCAACAATACCAAATGTAATAAAACCCATGAACTTCCCCAGAGGGGCTACCGCGAAACGAAAACGAACTTCTTTTGTGGATCTCCGTCTCTGTCGCACTTGCGAGTTCGAGCGACAGAGAGGGAGATACACGAACGAAGTTCGTTTTCGTTTCGCGGTAGCCCCTCAGTTAACTGAGGGCCACAGACTAATACCAGCTAATACAAAGCTAATACCTAAAGTGGTTATTACATTACATTACATTGTCCGGAATTCAGTCACTGACGAGAGGGACGCCGCAGTACGTTAGATACGATACGAGATATCTCATATCGTATCTAACGTATTGCGGCGTCCCTCTCGTCAGTGACTGAATTCCGGACAATGTAATAACCACAATACAGACGCGCAGTAGAAGAAGTGAAGTATCAGAAGTAACAGAGACAAGTATATAAAACATCGTCTTGGTTTAGACGATGAGACGAATAGTATGGTATTTTGAGTCTATTGATTGACGACTCGTCTCCATCCATCTACTATTCACCACAGTGTTAAAATAGTAAACAATTTTACCGAGATGTCAACGTCAAGTTGAAACTTAGTGTTGTAACCATTTTAAAGTTCATATTCATCGATATTTTTCGGCGTGAATTATTTATTTAGGCGAGGCGTTTGGTAAGTTTGAGAGACAGGAGATTGGAAATACAGATGTGAGTGAGCTGGAGGTTTATTTTACTACTTCGGTATACCTACCACATTAACTTTAGTATTGTTTATTTTAATAGATAACTGAAACTACACAGATTATTATTATAGTTGTTAATTACTATTCAATTTCATTTTAATATTTAATTAAAGTCCGAATCAAGTAGCTGTCTACACCTCACGTAGGTAGTTGTCTCAGAAACAGGACGTAAGTAGG